>CATIWO010035585.1:0-28308 GCA_949673435.1 Macaranga tanarius
ATTAATAATTTAATTTCTTTTTAAATATTTATTTTTAATTATATTTCTAAATTTTATGATTACAATTATTTAATACAATATTTCTAAATTAAAATATTTATTTTTAATCATTTGACTCACATATTAAATAAGAGTTTATTAATGAATTAATTGTTTTCCATAAACCTGTTATATATAAGTAGAACAAATTATTACAGGCTACTTGCATTTTCATTCAACACAGCAGTATATAAAACGCTCTAACACTGAGAATAACCATAGCACAACAGTGCAGAATTTCAGGGCGTACAGCTGAAGAAATAGAAAGGTTTTGGATTATAAGACACAGTGCAGAATTTACATTGAATTCCAAATAGAAAATAATTAATTAATTAAAGTTAAAACGTGATTATTGGATATTAATTTCAGGATTAATCCTAGCTAATTGGAAAAGTGACAACCAAGTAAAATACCGAGAATTATATATATATATATATATATATTAAACAATATAGTTAAAAAATAATATAGGAGGAAAGACAAAGATAATATAGTTAAAAAATATTAGTTAGTTAAAAAATAATATAGTAAAAAATAAGCAGGAAAGACAAATATAGAATTTGAAAATAAAAATAATAAGTAAGGGTATTTTTGACTTTATAAAAGTATGGTTTTAAAATTGTGGAATTCATTTGGAAATCTTTACAATTTTTTAAGAATTTGAACTAGTAGTGTTGAATTCTATGGAATTAAAAAATTGGAATTGGAAATGAATTCCATTAAATATTGATTTGAACCAAACACACAAATTTAGATTTGTAAATGAATTTCATAAAATTTTGTGGAATTTATTTGAACCAAACACACTCTTAGTAATAAAAAAAAATTGTAGTGCAAAATCTAGTGGAGTATAGTCTATAATAAATATGTAATATGAAATAAAATATAAAATGTATTTTTTATTATACTGATTTTATAATACATTTTCTCTGTTTATTTTTTTTTTTGAAAAAAAACTCTTCAGGGCAAGCAAAGCTTCCTATTGCTGCAAAGACCTTGTAAGCAATACGGCGTCGTGGCAGTAAATGATACAAAGATGTTTACGTGTCAATAAATAAGCGGGAAACAAGAAATTCCATGTGAAGAATGTAATGTAAATGCAAAGGGAACCAAAACCTGACTAAGTTTGATCTCAACTGTCAAGTCCCAACTAAACCACCACCAATTCTGTCACCTTCTCTTTATCCAACTTTTTTTTTTTCCAACAAAAAGAAAAACCATGCAGGGGTAGTTTCGGGATATAAAACATTTTAAAAAACACATACGCTCACACTTGTCTTTATATCAATCTATCTACCACCTCGCCACCCTTTCACAATCACAATCACAATCACAATCACAAGGAGAAATATTTATAGAGAAATGGATCCGGAGGCCTTCACGGCAAGTTTGTTCAAATGGGACCCGCGAACAGTGGTGGCGCCACCACCTCCCAATCGTCTGCTAGAAGCTGTGGCTGCTCCTCCTCCGCAGCCTGCAGCTGCTGCCTACACAGTGAGACCGAGGGAGCTGTGTGGGCTGGAAGAGTTGTTTCAGGCTTATGGTATAAGATATTACACCGCAGCAAAGATAGCTGAACTTGGGTTTACTGTGAACACGCTTTTGAACATGAAAGATGAAGAGCTCGACGAGATGATGAACAGCTTGTCTCAGATTTTTAGGTGGGATCTTCTTGTCGGAGAGAGGTATGGTATAAAAGCTGCGGTTAGAGCTGAAAGGAGGAGGCTCGAGGAGGAGGACTCTCGAAGAAGACATTTGCTTTCGGCTGATACTAACACTCTTGATGCCCTCTCTCAAGAAGGTTGGTCACCAATTATTTCACATGTTTCTTTATTTTTTTTCTCCTTCCCTAGCTATAGACTATAGTATGGTAATGGAGTACCTTTATTAAAGTTGATATAAAGGTTGATTATATCGTAGGAGAACACACTAAAAAAATTCTAGTTCACTTTACTTATTATTATGTGATCTATTTTTGTTTGTTTCTTTGTTTGCGTATGTTGTTTTGTTTTGTTTTTTTCACTCTCTTTGACTGCACTTCATTTGGTCTTATTTTTGTTTACTTGTAGCTTGCTTTGATGCCTCTTGTTCACCTCTAAAGGGAAAATATAGTAAAACCAAATTTTGATTGGTCTTTTCATATATGGAAATGGAACTTTGAAACTGTTACATCATAATAACATGTTAAAAACAGCAATATGTATATCATGTTTTTACAAGCAAGCAAACATGAGTATTTTCTTGTAATTTCGTGTTCTTTTACGATATGTGTTTTGTTGGGTATAGGGTTATCGGAGGAGCCAGTGCAACAGGAGAAGGAAGCGGCAGGTAGCGGTGGAGGAGGAATGTGGGAGGTGGCGGCGGTAGCAGGAGGAGAGAAGAAGAAGCAGCAGCAGCAGCGGCGGAGGAAAGGGCAAAGAAAGGTGGTGGATATTGATAACGATGAAGAAAATGAGAACGAGGAAAATGGTGGGTACGAGAGACAGCGAGAGCACCCATTTATCGTGACAGAGCCTGGGGAAGTGGCACGTGGAAAAAAGAATGGTCTCGATTACCTCTTCCATCTCTACGAACAGTGCCGTGATTTCTTGATACAAGTCCAGAACATTGCCAAAGAGCGAGGAGAAAAATGCCCTTCTAAGGTACACTGCATACACCACAAACAAAAACCAAAACCAAAAAAATAAAATGAAAACGCATCTCGACCGCTCATTTTTTATACTTTTTACATGGACCCACAAAAATAAACTCTTTGAATTTGTCTTTTGCCCCAGTTTCCTTATGCTGTGGACATGACAGCTGTTCCAAGCAAAACACGACGAGTCGTGTCCTGTCCTTGTGATTGGTCTGTCATTTTTAGGCCTAAATTCGCAGAAAGGAGAGTACTTAATTCTTCAATTAACATGTGATTTTCTTCAGTCCGTGCGATGACGTGGCATGTGCAGAGAGCTTTTTTCAACAGCAAGTTTTTATTTGAAACGATGTGCAAATTGGAATTGGACCCAAAGTCCATTATTACACTATGGATCTTCAAATGTAATGCCTGTAAGAGACCATGCAAAAGCCCGCATCGATTGTTCATGACTATGATTAGTTGATTTCTACGACCAAACGAATTGGAAAAAAAACATACGAGAAAAAACATCATTAAATTCTTCAGCTCTGATAGGATCAGAGCAGCAGAAGTGCTTTAGTTTACTTGTTTCCTTTCCCTTTTACTGTTACATTAACATATTGCCTCGTACATAACATGACATGCTACATGTGTCAACAAGACATTTCATTTTGACTGCTTCGAAATTATTTATTTATTTATTTATGTTGAGAACAAAGATTTTGTTGGATGCAGGTGACGAATCAGGTGTTTAGATATGCTAAGAAGGCAGGAGCCAGCTACATCAACAAGCCCAAAATGCGACACTATGTGCACTGCTATGCCCTTCATTGCCTTGACGAGGAAGCTTCACATGCCCTGAGGAGAGCTTTCAAGGAGAGAGGAGAAAATGTTGGAGCATGGAGACAGGCTTGCTACAGGCCACTTGTTGCTATAGCAGCACGTCAAGGCTGGGATATTGATGCCATTTTCAATGCACATCCCCGTCTCGCCATTTGGTATGTGCCCACAAAGCTTCGGCAACTCTGTCATGCAGAACGAAACAGTGCTACAGCTTCCAGCTCTGTCTCTGGCGGGGGTGATCACTTGCCTTTCTAACTAAAGGCATAGTTGTAGTTTGTGTTGCTGTAGCTTAGGACAAATGCCATGTGATGAATGGTTAACTATTTGTACCACTGTAAAAGGGTAAGCTATTGTAGTTGGATTACTTTCTGCTACTGCATTTTATTTGCTAAATTCAAAGGCTGAAAATCTTTATCACATACAGAAAGTGCTAGCTGAATCATTCTTGTATAACTTATCTACTTCAATAATAGTGGCATAAGTGTAAAACAATTGGATATTGGCAAATCACAGTTATCAGAAGACCACAAAATTCAATCATCTACGGGCATAGGAGCTGGTTTATAGTAGTTATATAGCATATCCCTCCATGTGCTTTGACCATCAGTTACTTCTTTAATTACGCTTGCTACTTCATCCACACCAACGCGGATCTGAACTTTACTGTCCCTCTCCCTAATTGTTACTGAGGAAGTCGAATCAACAGTAATGGCAAATGGCACCCCAAGTTCATCTGTTCTGGCATATCGCTTCCCTATTGACGTACCTGAAGAAGACACGACAAAAATGAAGATAAACTTTCTTCAGATGAATATCTGTCAAATAGTCCATTATCACACAAGACAAACAAGTTGAAATGTGAAAGTACTGCATTAATTCTTATTTGCTGATGAGTGGATACCTGTCATATCAGTTTTGTACGAAATTCCAGCAGCAGCCAATGATTTAGCAATTTGTTTGGCAACTTCCTCGTATTCTTGGTTCTGGACCAGTGGGAATACGGTGCATTTGATAGGTGCCACCAGGGGAGGGAAACGGAAAACATTCAACTGCTCATCCCCAGCTTTACTAAGCCTTGTGTAAAAGCAATGCTCATAAAGACAATAAATGATTCGTCCAATACCAAAAGATGGCTCAATCACTGATGGTGTGAAGACCCTCTGATGTTCTTTCTTTCTCTCCTTAGAGATACTCACCATATTCTTCTTTATTGTTACATCTTTCTCTAGAGTGCACACTCGGAATTGTACCTCCCCATGAGACTCCAAAATAGCTTTCATTTCCATTGCTTCTCTTTCATTCATAGTCTACATACAGACAAACAATATAGAAGCACATTTCAGCAATCAATAATTGCTTGCCAATTTCAACCTCAAGCCAGAGTGTCCTTTATGGCAGGTTAAAAAATAATCATTCCAATGCCAGGAGACATCATATTCAAAAAATAATTACAATAATCACGGACGATATTTTCTTTTCATTTTTCGTGTTTTACCTCTAACGCCTCAATCACCATCTTTTGGTCACCCTTGAATGCGAGGCCTAGTTCCTTTTTCACTGGGGCAATAACAAGTTCCTGTAATAGCATAACTTTAGTTATGCCCAAATTCATATAACTATCAGAATATTACATGACAGTAACTACCTCCACTTCTCTGGGTTCTGTGAATTTTTCATGTGCCACAAGGGGAACACCACTTTTATCCTGATATTGAGAGTAAAAAAACAAAGGTAGGGAAAAAAATTAGTCACTGATTTATCCTAAATCTCACTACAGCAGTTTGCTATATCCACATCCACTATATACAAAATGGATGACAGCAAAAATAAGAGTAAAGAACTACACAAGGACAGTAAAAGAAACATCAGTCTCAATACTCCCTAACTCTAATGTTGAACACTCACCGTGTGAGCACGTAGATCGTATGCAGATCTATCTGCAATACCAACACACTCAATCCAGCCATATGAGCACTCAATCTCAGCATCCCAACAATCAGCTGCATAATGGGCCATCTCATTTGCAAGGTGTTGTCTAAAACGCAAGCGTTCCTTATCAATACCAAGATATGTTAAGAAAAGATACACTCTTCCAATAAAATAGCCCAGAGTTTCATTATTGATGATACCCTGACCAATGATTCACGATATAAAGTTGTCAGAATGATAATTTAAGAGAAAAAAAAATCTAAGTATGATTCTATTTCTGAGAAAAAGCAAAGTAGATAATCATATAAATCAAACCAACCCTTGAAACTGCATCGCCAAGGCGTATTCTTATTGCTGATTGACCAGACACTTGCACTTCCCTTGGGAACATTAGGAACTCCAAATTTTCAACTTCAGAAAATTTTGGGTGTGACTTGTTGCAAGGATCTACAAAGTGCTCAATCTCAGCAAGTGTGAATTCACGGACTCTAAGGAGACCTTGTCGTGGAGATATCTGTATTTTAGGTCAAAAAGTCAGATGGAGGTGATGGATTGCAATGGATAATAATTAGAAAGCTAAGTGGATACATCAACTTATATTGCTATAACTCTTAGCATCATCAATATCACCTTCCTCTGCACCTAGCATTATTACCATGTGAAGCCTCTAGCTATAGCAAGCATAAAATTTTAAGGCAATACAAATTTGAGGAGATTGGTCTGGACCTTGTGGGACTTGGATTCTTCAACCACTTGGCCTACTAATAATTAGTTTTATCTGCTATTGAGAAAGGTGTTTATAATAGGTAAAGGTGTAAGACCCAAAGTATACTATAACAGAAGAAACTTGAATTCAAGTATATTCAACCTATGGTTGAAAAATTAAATAAAAAAGAGAACAGCCACAGACACCATCTGCACCACCGAGTAGCAATTCATAAACAAGATCACTTGCAACAACAATAACAATTGTGCAGATACAATGAAAAAAAAAAATCATCAAAGACGCATCCAATCCACATAGCAAGGCAATACGAAACAAAGGATTTGGCACCTCATTTCTAAAAGCCTGACCAATTTGAGCTGCGGCAAAAGGAAGCTTGCTCCCATTATAGTAATACAAGTCCTTAAAGTTAACAAAAATACCTTGCGCTGTCTCAGGGCGCATATACCTGACAAAAGTTAATAGCCAGTAAAAATAACATCATCCATACAAACCTTGAACATTACAGTAAGTTATTGTACCCAACAAAAACCAAAACTTACCCTGGACTCAAGCCAGAAGGGCCAATTGAGGTTTGGAACATTAAATTAAACGGATATGGAGCAGAGAGAGGGTTCTTACTATCCGGAGCAGTAATTTCATAATCCCTAATTTTGGCACCCAATTCTTCAGCAGAAAGGTCATCTAATACAGCAAGAACATGTCTCAATTCAGCTGCTTTATCAGCACTAATACTAGCATCATTCTCAAGCTTATCTTTGCAGTAATCCTTCAGTAAATGATCAGCACGGTAACAATTCCCTGTCTTCTCATCTTTTACCATAAGGTCAGTGAATTTGTCCACATGACCAGATGCTTTCAGTACAATTTCAGGGGTAACACATGGACAATCCACTTCTAACATGTTTTCCTCTAGAACAAAATGCTGAAACAATATTTAAACACCACAATTAATCAACTAATTGCTTCTTTAGAGCTTATTGATTAAATTTAACTTACCTGACGCCAGAATGCAAGGACGTTAGACTTAACGGCGCAGCCAGGCGGACCGTAATCATAAAGCCCCGCAACGCCGCCGTATATCTTAAAAGCAGGGACATAGAATAGACGCCGTTCGAGAGTATTAACCACAGCCTGACGAAATGCATCCTTGTTAACAAAAACGTTGCCGTTTTCGTCGCTGGAGTTGCTGTTAAGAATAACAGCAATTTGGAGATGACTCTCTATTGATGCCTTCTCAGCTTTCAATGAATTTAAGGCTTCTACGGTTGCGTCAATGAGCTCCTTGGCTGCACCCTGCGCTTCCAGCTCCCTAACGGCGTCTGATTGCGCGGCTATTGCTGTTAGCTTCTCCGCGAGATCTCTGCGGAGAGCGTCTTCAGTGGGGTCCATTTCTAGGGATGAACCGATGAAGGTTCTGTGGACTGTGAGCAGAATAAAAATAAGGAAAAAACAAAGAATCTGTGATATTGACCTGAGATATTTTAATTGCCGGGAACGATGGTCTAACGTTATAAAAAATAAAATCAAAAATTTTGATATTTATACTAATGGGCTCGGACTAGCCCAATACAAGAAAGCCCATTTGTGAAACTATTAAAAAAACTGAAAATCAAATGAACTCTGGTGCCGGTTACAGAAGTTCAAAATCCAAGATTCAAAGGTTTCGCTGTTTCGCGCCAAAAATGGCGACTCGCCGTTGGAGATCACAGATCATGCAGCCGTCCCTGCCTCAGCCTCCGTTGACTGAAGAGTTTTACTTCAAGCTAAAAAACCTCGCTTCTCGCCACGAGAAATTGAAGATCGCGTATCATGACCTCAAGTCTCAGATCAACGCCGGTTTGCTCGAAGTGATTTCTCCGTCTCTCTGATGAATTGTTTCGTCCTCAATTCAATTTGATTTTCGTATTAGATTCATTATGAAATGTGTTGATATTTTGCAGGCGGAGGAAGTTTTTGCTTCATTGGCGATTCCGTTGATGAAGTTAGTTGGATTAAAAACTAAGGAAATGGCAGAAGAAGGACGATTTGCCACATTTATCACAGACAACGATTTCTCTTACGTATAAATTTTTGTTTCTGTCCATTGCTCCATAAAATCTAACCAAAAGATTAGTCAAATTTGGAATTGTTCGTAAATTTGTGTTAAATTTTTGTCAGAGAAACGGAAAAAATGGACTTCAGCCGGAGCCGGAATCGCCGGACTCTGCCGTTAAAGGAGAGCGAGACTACCAGTTTGGTGCAGCTGAGGTACATAATTTCAAAAATGGCTGTTTGATTTTGCTCAATTTAGTGAATATGTTAAGTAATCGTTTAAAAAATTGCACAGCAGGGGGAAAGTTATGTTAGTAGAGCTACCATAGCAAGAAAAGAACTAATGGTAAAGCAACAAAAAAATTTAGTACAACTAGTGAACCTGCTTAGACAAATTGAAATTCAAGTGAACTGTCGCCAAGATGACATCCTTGAGACCCTTGGCAACCACCGTGCCTCTTTGCAGAAGTACTTCCAGAAAGCCATTGATTATATATCTAACCTTCGTAGTCAAAACCATGACATCTTTTTCACAACATTGAAGCTCCTTCAAGCTATGTTCAATAATCTGAATGCAGTTCTTGGCTCGGTGGAGGGTGGTGTGGAGGATCTTGTTCAAGAATTGGCTGCAAATATGTGTAATCCAATGGTGGAGTATGTCAAGGGACTTAAGGATGAAATGAAGAATGGGACGTGTGCGCGTTTGGTGGGTACTGTGAAGGAGATGGAAAGCATGATGATAGAAGGGAGGCGTGAGTTAGAGGATGCTAGGAAGAAAGTTAGAGTGGCGGAAGAGGGAAAAATTGAGGCTATGTGCAAGTTGGAGGTGATAGAAGAAAGAGTGAGGAGAATGAAGGAACAGCTTTCCCTTCCTGAAGCTTCAAGAGGGCTTATAGGACCTTGTACTCCACACAAGGTACGAGATGTTCTCTGATTCTTTGTTTATTTTAGTGCTACCATGAGCTACTTAAGTGTTGATTTTCTGTTTGCGTATTAAATCTTTGTGAAGAGTTTTAAGCATGATTATGTGCTGTGAATGGTTTATTAGTACCAAATACTATCAACAAACTAGCATTCTTGCCTGCTTTAGGCCTTGAAAGAAGGCAAAAATATTCTGTATAATATTCCAAAACTTTTGGTTGTAGAATAAGATAAACAAAAAGGCATGAAAGCGATTCATGCTTGGGGCCTTGTGGGCTGTCAGATTGTTATAGTAAAAGCAATTGATGTTTGTGAACTAGTTAAGCATCCGGTAGGACGAGTGTATTGAATTCCATATAAGTTGGTTTTAATGGAACAGACTATCTTTATTAAAACATGCTTATGAGCATCACTATTAATGCTAGTTAAACGTGCTGACAACATTTGTAACCTCTTTTCCTATGTCTGTTTTTGTTAATTCAAGTTGTTGGGCATGGAGGAAGAGCAAGCTAGAGATGAGAAGCTATTGTGGAAACTATTGAAGAAGAAAAGAAAATATGAAGCAACCACAAGCCCCATGGGACCTGAAGGCCTTCTGAGCTTTCATGACAATAACAGGCACGGTAGATCAGCAGGTATGAAGCCATCCTCCGATAACAGGCGAGTTACGAGGAGTTGCACGAGACAGCTTGTTCCACAAACTCCATGTTTGGGTACTTGGAATACTTTGGGCTCATCGCCTTCATTGGCAATTCAATTAGCTAACTCACGCAAGCGAATGAGTCCTCGGATGGCTGAATCCTCGATTTAATTTGGTAGATTAGTGTCAATAAGTACCCTGGTGCTGCAAATACATGATTAATAGGGTAGTGCTGGCTGGGGACAACAATTTGCTATCCCTTCCTATCTTCAACCAAGTGAAAGATGTCCATGACCTGAATCACCAAACAGATTTCATTCTATAATAGCTTACTATATTCTGGAACACTTGGAAGAGATTTAGTAA
Organism: Macaranga tanarius; assembly: GCA_949673435.1. NCBI lineage: Eukaryota > Viridiplantae > Streptophyta > Magnoliopsida > Malpighiales > Euphorbiaceae > Macaranga > Macaranga tanarius. Next base: position 10,111 of record CATIWO010035585.1, read on the forward strand.
GTTTGGATAGTTTTGTCCTAGTGTCTGGAGTTTCCCATATAGGAGCAGGAGTGAAGATGAATCCTTAAAGATTTAAGATGTCTATAAGCTCGATCATTCATTCAATCCAAACTATAATGTTTCATTTCACTAAATAATAACTGAAATATAAGCATGTACAGTCCTGTGTGTTTGGTAATTAGAGTGTACATTCATCTGTTTTCAGAAAGCAGGTAATATGGTTGTTTGAATCACCAAGCAGGTATTATTCTCTCGAAGTTGAACAACTTGGATATGCATCAGATTGGGCCTATGTTCTGTATGGGTCACAATGTTAAAATTTCAAGCCCATCTGAGAATCATTAGAACCAAATCAGATTTTCAAACACTGCAGCACACATTGTCGACATGATGGGAAAAAGATGGTGTGGACAACCGACCTCTAGATTATCAATTAGCGGTCCGTATTACTCCAAAGTTGGAGCAGGAGTGCTCCGGGAGCATTATGGAAGGACGACCAAAAGGTGAAAAACACCTGAGGAAACACTACGCTTTTTCTTTTAAATGTGTTTGGTTCACATTTGAACGCTAATCTTTTCACATTAAACAAGTGTAGTACATCATAGACACAATCTAAGTTAGAATCCTCTTTTATATTTATCTTTACCATTTATTCGAGTTGCGTTTTTTTTTTTTATTTGGGCTGGTTTATTTAATGCTAAGTTGGACTTTTATGTTAATTATTTGAAGTGACGATGCTGAATTTGAGTTCACTCAACTGGGTGCACGTGGAGTAAAGGGAGTATATGTGAATATAATAACAATGACCATGTATTAATCATTTTTTATGTGATTCCGATGGGCATGAACTGAAAACTTTACTTGACGAAAGTAAAAAAGTATATTGATTATTAGAACCTGGAACTTATGAAAAGTAGAACAAAATAGAAATTTCGAAAGCATAACTTAAATTACACTGCAAGAATATAGGCTGGAACAAACATTAGTCAGCAAAAAGGGTGGTTAAAAAAAAAGGGCCGCAAAATTTGACACGAAAAAAGCTGACACCACCGTCACCGTCACCGCACCATTCATATCCATCGCTGGAACACCCGGCACTAAGAGGCGCCGCCGCGCTACCAAAGTCATAATTGTTTCCACTTTTTAATCTGTCCTCTTCTTTCCTAACGTGGGCGGTGGGACTCAATTGATCTTTAGTTCATTACCTCTTTGAATACTCTCTCCACTAAAAATAAAAATATAATCAGGAGTCTACGTTTCAGCTTAGTTCATTTCATGTACATCCTTTCATTATTATCATTAGTACAACTTAAGTTGAAAAGTTTGCAACTTTCTAATGTTTAACATATGATTCTATTACTATTATATAGTACATTAATATATAGTATTATATATACAAGTGTGGTTTGATTTTGATTCATGTTTTCAATCAAGAATTTGCTAAAAATTAGTATTAAAAATAATTCTTAAGCTTTATTTTATTTGATGTGAAGTTAAAATTATTTAGTATGGTACAATTATAATATTATTCGATATTCAATGTTATTTTTCATAACATACTTAAACCTATTTTTAATATTTTTTAGTATAAATTAAACATTTGATTGTTATTAAATATATATATTTTTTATGAACATCGATATCTGGAGTTCATTGGACTTTAACTACTCTAATTCGATTCGAGTAGGACCATAAGGACAACAAAAAGTCTCAGAATAATTATTTAATGTGACTGCATTCACTATGACTCGAATTCGAGACATTAGCTTAAGCGAGGATAACCTCCTATCAGCGAATTCTAAACATTATATTATTTATGAGGTGCGTGTCCATTTTATTTAGTTTTAATTAAACTGTTATATTATTTCTAATGTATTCATTTTTTTTTAAAACTTTATACATGACCTCTCTTTTTAAGGGAGATCAAAGGAGGAGTAGGAAATTGAAATCTTGATCTTACCAATGTCTTAGTCTCGTAACAGAATGATAAATCATTCGTCCTAGGTGGATTAGACTTCTAATAAATTCATATTCTGAATTGTTTAATGCTATATTTTGATTATTTTAACCAAAATTTCAGTTTCATGTTAAAATTGAAAATATTGCGTTGAAATCTAGAAACGCTCTATAGGAAACTAAGATGTTGTTGGCCTAACACATATGCACTCGTAACTTAAATTCCATTGACTACTAGTCAAAGTAAAAGGTTTGGACGGCATTTGAACCCGAAAATTAAACATTGACGAATGCAAAATGATAGTCGCATTCACGATATCCAATTTTTTAACCAAATATTACTAAAGTATCAAATTTTTTTTCGTAACATAAAATTTTCCAATATTTGATTTTGATATCACATTGATATTCAAAGCTATTTTTCGACTGGCAATACTTAACTATTGTTGATATGTTAGTCCGCATGAAAATAAATAAAGCCACATCTACTCACTAGGACATGTGGCGCCATGTCACAATATTTAATTATTTTTTAAAAAATTTCTTATTTTATATTATCTTTAAATTTCTTAAAATTAAATTAATTTCATTTTATATTCTTCTTTTTTTCTTTTACAATTTTTTAATTACCCACAACACCAAACTCTTATTTTTGAAAAAAAAAATCTAAACCTCTGATGTTCATCACAATCACGCTCTCATTTTCATCATTGATATAATTGATATATAAAAAAAAGGGGACAGATTTTTGAGAGGAGAAAGAGGAAAAAATTTTGTTTGTAAAGAAAATAATCAAGTAAAAATCATTATAAACATAAGCAAATTGAAAAAAAATTACATGTCCTTTTAATTTCTAATGATTTTAGTTCAAAAAAATTCATAATAATTAACAAATTACTACTCAAGAAACACATCAAAACCATCCAAAAAAATAAATAATTCAACTTTTTTCTTGATATAAATCAATAATATAATAAAATCCATATTTTTTTTAGATTTTTATATCATCACTACCAACACACCACCACTACCACAACCACCATCATTGTCACCGACACCATTCAAACAATAGCATTGTCACTATTATCCACACAACAACAAAATACCCACTAAAATAAAAATAAAAAAAATCATTCAGATCTAACAAAAAATTCAATAAACTAAATCTAAAAAAAAAATTATTCACGCAACACTTTTTTTTTGTTGCTACCATTGCTCCCACAAAACACCGGTACCGTCACAGCCGCCATCATCTCCATTGCCACTCTCATAGCCGTCACCGTCTCTACCACCACTTGTACAGCCGTCGCCATTTGTACCAACCATAGATCTATAATCTTCAAATCATAACAACCACAAATATATATCTTTACATCATGGATCTTGATAATAACCATAAATCTACATATTTACACTATAATAACCATATGTTTGTCTTTATTTATAGATTTGTATGGTTAAATTTGTAAGAATTGTAATTTTTATATTTGATTTTGCTAGATTGTTTGAGTTTTGGTTTTATTGAATATAGAAGAGGAAAGAAGAAAAGTTTTACTAGAATTCTTAGGGTTTTGGATAGAGAAGAGGGAAGAAGAAAAGACTTTTTTTTGAATGGATGAAGGAATAAAAGTTAATAAAAAAAAATATATTAATTAGGTAAATGAATAGTATGAGTAGGAGGAGAGAGAAATATGCCACATATGTTTCATTAAACCTATGTGGCTTTATTTATTTCTATGCGGACCAACACATCAGCGACATGTAAGCATTGCTGACCAGTTAATAGCTTTAGGTACTACTGTTTTATCAAAATCAAATGTTGGATAGTTTTGCATTATAAAAAAAAATGTTAGATAGTTTAATAGTATTCAGTTAAAAAGTTGGATACTGTGAGTACAAATAACTCCAAAATAATACGGATGATAATAAAAATAACAATATAAAATAAATAAATATTTTTTTTAGCATGATCTCTTAAATTATGACTCTTTTAAAAGAGGTCAAGAGAGAGTGAGAAATTGAATCTTTGATATCAATCAATATCTTAATCCCGTGATTAGATAGTAAATTATCCGTTTTAGGTGGACTAAGTAATAAATGCCTTATATATATATATATATATATATATATATATATATATATATATATAATATGAAATTAAATGTGGAAATAATAAATAAAAGGAAGAATTTTGGATGTGTAGGCTCCATTGGAGTAAACGTACTCTACTACTCTCCACGTACATATAGACTATGGATGGATCTTTGGATTTCGTAACTCTGTTTATATTTTTTCTTCATTTCAAAGTGAACGGTGCCGAAAAGTGACTTGAAAATAGCCTCTCAACAATCTCAATTACCAACATCCATAACTACCAAGTAAAGAAGGAAAAATCAAAAAAGTTAGTTGAAAGAGCAAGGTAGAGTTCTCTCTTGACGGAGCGTGTAGCACAAATAATGATTGATTATTATAATAAATAAATTTTAAATTTAAAAATTTAATTAAAAAAATAAAAATAAAATTTAATTAAATTAATAAAAATGGAATAAAAATCTCTAAACAAACTCTAACATAAAGTATTTATAGTTTAGACCTAAAAAGATAAAATAGAAATATAAAAAAATATCAAAATAGCTAAAACATATAAAAATTGTTAAATCCAATTTGGTGTAATTTGTGATTGCAGATGCAATTACTGCAGTAGGTGAATTTTTCTTCTTTTTTGTACTCGCAGCAGTACTTGTGGCCTCCATTCATGCTATCCAAAGCTTCTGCTACCTTGCTTAAAATGTCCCTTGTCAATTGCTTCCACTTGTAAAAAATTTCCTTAAGTTTATACTTGAGAATAGAAGTATCCCATGCCATAAAAAAAATATTTTGAATACTTCAACGCTCTCATGAAAGAACTTAAAACAAACTCTTCAACTTGAAATTTTGTTGCACCCAAATTTTTAGAAGTGGGTTAATAGCAATGCGATCAAAATTAAAAACTTTAAGAAAATCAACATACTTACCTTTAGGATATTTAACCTCGCTATCAATCTCTTTTCCAATATCCACATTGATTTCTTCTTTAATCTTTATATTAATGACTTCTTGAATTTCATGAGTCATTAAAGATAGCTCTTGCTCTGTTAGTGATGTGTCCTAGACTATTTTGTTATGGTCATATTTTGACTTTGTCATTTTACATTATGTTAATAAAGAGATATTTTTTGACTCTATTAAATTCCATGAATAGTTAATTCTGTTTAAAATCATCAAGTGTGTGACTTGATAGTAAAATTCTTGGAAGAAAAATTAAATTATATTCTAAATCGCCCATAGTTGGTCATTATTATGAAAGAATAATGAACAAAGATGAGTGTGAGGTTGACTGATAATTATATTTTGTTGATCATGTGTATGATGTACTAAGTCAAGTCATAGGTATATAGGATGTACTGGATTGACCAGGTATGAGAATACTACATGGATAATTGTCATAAGCTATTTTCAGCACAATGATACTGTGTTACTCCTCTGACCTGAGATCTTCATAGAGTCCTACATGATGAGTTCTATATTTTGATACACTATAATGTTATCTTTAACAAGATGATAGAATAGATTATTGTTGGATATAGAATGAATTATATGAGAAATATGAGTAATTGAGAAGGAATTTATTCCTCACTAATCATGAGAAAAATATCTATGGGCACCTTGATAAGTTAGACTGAACAAAAATGCATGGCCGTGCTGAAATTAACTAATAAGAAGTTATCATTTTCAGTCTACTTAAGATCGAGAAATAATGTGATTGCATTATATAAGGATAAAATAAACCATGTCTTATGTTCAATCGAAGATATCGTGTGACAAAGGATTGTAATATTTATTGTGGAATGGGTTATTTCAGATTACCGACATTACGACTTGGGTAGTCATAATGTCTTACTAGAGACCACTTATGATTTGTAGACCAGAAATGAGATTCAATCCCACTAATAACGTGTGAACCTATTGGGTCACACACTTAGAACATGTCTGAAAAGTATATTGGATATATCTGCCCAATAAGGTAATCCTATATATATATATGTGTATAATCACTTTTTAAAAGAAAGTGAATATTAATATATCAAAACTGTTTTAGTAAGTGAGAGGTTAGTAAAACCCCAAATGATGTATATGTCTACATCTTTTTGTTAGGTTTTTCTATTCTATTCATTCATTATTCGTTCTTTTAAGAAAAGAAAAACACCGAAAGAAAATAGTGAGAAAGGTACTAGCACACCGGTATCACTTTGGTCATCCTGTTTATATGGATACCGGTAGAGAACGTGGCTCAAACAACGACGTCTTTATCCAATATAATATAAGAAAAGTACGAGGTACGGTGTTACCGAAGTGAACCTCTTCTCATCCTTCCAACAATTTTTCCTTTATTTTATCTTGGTGAGGTTCTGGAATGACTTCTATTAGTTTAACCAAATCATATGGATCCTATAAAGGTTTTGTGTGTTTAATATTTTTATTTTCACTGCATGTTTGTAACACAAAACCCAACATGCTCTTCTCCCTCTTCTTTTTTAAGTTGAATTGAAAACAACCATAGGTCATCTTATTTTTTAATTTCATTAAATTTTCCCTCGAAGCTAATCCCACATTCCATTATTACATCTTTAACTATCTCTCCCTTTACCACATTAATTGCAACCTCAATATTCTCCACCTTTTCATCAATTTGGAACACCATGTTTACTTAGAATGAGATGGGATCATGATTTACCAAAAAAAAATTCATCTTCTAATAACTCTTTCATTATTAACCAAAAATTAATGGCTATTATTTCTTCTTCCTTTCTTTTGGATAGTAGACTCTTCCACTAAAAATAAGCATATCCCTTTAACTTGAAGGTCACTAACTTCACATGCTCATAATTAGAAATTTTCAAGTATTCAAAAATTTACTGCAACACTGCAATCCAATTAACAAAAACACTATTAGAAAGATTACAGTTATAACAAAGAAGATCTTCCACGTAGATTACACATCTATATGTTTTTACAGAAATAAATCTGTCAATAGGCTGGCCTCGAGCGACATCTCTTAAACTTAGCTTATAGTTAAATTGATCTCTATTAGCATCTATTATCCAAATATTAAACACTACCCTTTGACTTTACCATGTAGTTCTCCAGGCTTCCGTATTCTAATCACCATCATAAATATAATTGCTACCACCTCTACCACCAGTATAAGCCATCGATTAAAAGAAACCCACTCATACCGCTTGATGTAGTTTGTAGCGTGAATAATTAAAATACATTTGATTATTGTAACAAATAAATTTTAGATCTAGAGATTTAATTTAAAGAATAAAGTCAAAGCCTAATTGAGTTGATAAAAATTATATAAAAGCCTCTAAACAAACCCTAAAGGTATTTTTAGTTTAGACCTAAAAGGACAAAATACGAATATAATAAAATTCTAAAATAGCTAAACACATAAAAAATGCTAAATCCAAACTTGCTACGGATAGGTAACCTGTGATCGTAGGTTTTCTAAAATTGTAGTTGTAACACCCGTCCTTTTAGCATACGTATTAAAGATGTATGTATTGCATTTTATGCATATAGGATAGTGGACTTCATTTGAGTTTGAGATTGGGTATAAGTTGTAGAGAGGGACTAGAATGTAAGATAAGTTTGGAGTAATTTGTCATAATAGAAAGTTATGCGCTATTGTGTTATATGACTATTTAATTAAGGGGCTAAATATATATTTGATGATATTTTGTTATATTATTAAGTATTATTATATTTGTTATTTGGTGATAAATATGAATTTATTTGTTGGTTTGGTAATAATTAAAGAAGACTTTAGGGGAAGTATTTGGTGAGTTTTGATTGGTTGAAGTTGTGTGTGTGTGTGTGTGTATATATATATGTATATGTGTAGAGATTTTGGGGAAGAAGAAGAAGAGAGTTTCTTAATTCATTTTAGAGAATTTGTGAGCTTATTCAAGTGATCAATTCATTGCCTTAGGAAGCCGTAGAAGGTCTTTTATTCATTGAAGCATCAATTGGTAAGTTTGGTTTTGTGTTTTTTATTGATTTTGGTTGAGTTGTAATTATTGGGAATTCGGGTCCTGTATACCCTATTTTTTAGTCTCATTGTTATTGCTCTAACTTGAGCTATAGAGCTCTGATTTGAGTAAGGTTAGACTCTCTAGAAACTTCATAGAGTCCTCTATAACTTTTGTATTTTGAGTTTGGACTGAATTCATTACTAAGAGGGTCAATTAGGACCGGACATTTTACTGTTTATATTGATGCTTTATTTTGGCTGAATGAATTCGAAAATTCATAATTAATTCCATACTTATCCAAATTGAGTGATTCTAATTGAAATTTGTAGAATACTTATAACCCTAGCTTTAGTATCAATTTGGAGGTTATTGGACTTATGTGTGCATATTTAAGTTATATTGAATTTTGAGCATTTAGTTGCACTTTGTGAATTTGGATGTATTGTAATGTTTAATGGTTGGAAATTGATATATAAATTATGTGTAGGAGCTGGAAGGGATAGAGGAGACCCTACTCAATAGGAGGAGCTTTTTCTTGAGAAAAAGTTGAAGTTTTCAGTAAGTAATTATTAATATAATACTTATATATGATGATTCTCATGTAATTACAGTTATATGACTATGTTGGTTTATGTATGCCTTCAATTGTGGCAAGAATGATATCTATATGTATATATTGTGTGTGAGTATAATGAATGGTTGATTGAGATTGTGTTGTAGTGAATTATGAATGAGACCACATGTATTGAATTGTGTAAGCCACTTGATATGGTATGGTTATATATATTGTTGTGAGAATGATTAAATATTTACATATTAATTGATGTAAGAAATGTGAGATTTACATGTGATAGTGGAGACTGAGCTGGACAGAGAGCCTCCACTGATTATAAAACTGAGACTGACTGAGCTGGACAGAGAGCCTCCACTGATTATAAAACTAAGACTGAGCTGGGTAGAGAGTCTCAGAAGGGGCCATCTGTGTGAGAAATATATACATGTGAGATCTGAGACTAAGCTGGGTAGAAAGTCTCAGGAATGGCTACTCGTATATGAAAAATGTGAAAAATATGAATTATGTGAGTAATAAAGCAAACGTGTGACAATAACTCCGGTCGGATAACTAACTTGCATAAACATGCATTGTGCATTATATTTATATATATGTTGAAAGTGGATTGAATGTGAGGATTATGCTTGTGGATTGTTTGAATGGTGTGAGTTGGTGTAATTTTGACACCAACAATTGAGTTTTGGTGTTTGGATATCTATTTGTGATGCTTTGAATGTTTCATAGGATTTAGGACATGGCCATGTAGTTTTAACACACGGCTATACATATGCAGGATTTGAATTCAGGATTCAAACATAGCCATGCTACTTTTGAGCATGGCCATGCAGGACAGGGTGCACGACCATGCGACTTTTGCGCACGGTCATATAGTTCTAAGGAGGAAAATCACCAAATCAGGCACGACCATGTACCATTTTGGCATGGTCGTGCATGCCTAGAGGTGAAAAACCAAGCCTCAGGCACGACTGTGCATGATTTCAACATGGCCGTGCGAGTTCATTGTGCTATTTTGGCACGACCATGTGCATTTCCTGTATGGTCATGCACATCCTTTTATGCTGAAATCTTATATTGGATGTGTAGCAAGTTATTTATATATCTTTCTTAATTAGTTCTTAGGAAGTATTATATATATGATTATATTGATAATTTCTTATTGAGTCCAAGCTCATTCCTTTGCAATTGTAGTTTTCAAGCTTTGTTAGATAGCAAGCTTGAAGTTCCGTTGTGAGCTCAGGTGGGTCAAAGGTAGGCTTGGTGTTGACATCTCCATCCTCATGTTCACATAAGCATTTTTGGCATTGTAATTAAACTATGTATTTATTTTGATATAGAGTTAGTTTTGTATTAAAAATGTACAATGTTTGAATAACAAGAGTTTTGTATAAATACATATATCTTTTATGAGAAAACTTTCTTATGCCACATATTGGTGTATTGTTTGGACACTTGTATGTGGTACCTTGAGGGAACTACAGTAGTAATAGATGAATTTTTCTTCCTTTCTGTGCTCGTAATAATACTTGCATCCTCTATTCCTATTGTCCAAGGCTTCAGCCACCCTTATTTAAAACGTGTTGTGTGTTATTTTAGTATAGTTTTTAAATGTTTAAAAAAATGATTTTTAGTTAAATTTTATTATTGTAGAGTTAAAATTATTTATTATGTAGTTAGAAATGTAATTTTCTTCATTTTACTCCTTACATGTACACTTTTGGCTTGCAAGGGCATTTTGGTAATTTTGGCAGGATGCAGAAGATGAAATTTGGGAAGATGGCAGAAGTAAGGGTGCCTCAACGCCCTCTGAGAGCGCTGCAATGCCCTCGAGGCTGTTCGTGCATTTTTTAATAGAATTTGCTACACTGTAGTACTGCGTAGGAAACCTGATTTTTTTAGACCATTTTTCCTTCCTTTTTAGCTGAAATTTTAGAGACCTAAAAGACCAATTTTCACCTTAATTAAGAGGACTATAAATAGGGTAGAAACATGAAGAAAAAAAAGGAGGAATTCCGGAGAGAGGGAGAGACGGCTACAAACAAGTCGAATGTGGGAATCAAGCGCTCAACAAGGATTGAAGATTAGAGATTACTTCAAAAGAGTTTTCTTTACTTCTTCCTCTATTTTATTTGTATTCCATGTTTGATTTATTTGTAGTGTTAAAACTTTTTATCATAAATTATTAAATTAGTTTAGGGTTTGGTTTTGGATTAGCTAGTTAGACTTGTTAGAATTTTTATTTCTCTATTAATAAATTGATTTTAATCAATTTTATAATTTGTGCTTAATATTTTGTATTCAATTAAGGGCCCAATTGATTGCATATTTATGGGTAGATTGCTATTAATGAAAGTTGAGTAATCTATTAACTTCTAACTCATAGAATTTAGACCATTCGATCACGAAAGTAGGCGAATCCTACGAGGAGTATTAAATTATTAAAGAACTTAATGAGTTTTGATTAATTAGTAACCATGAAAATAGGTTAGTAATTAATCTTGGCATGATTAAATGAGCTCGAAAGAGACTTAAGGTATTTTAGAATAAATTACCCTTAATTGTATCAATGATTTAATAGTTGAATTTAACTAGTGAAACAAACCCAAATTTTAGTGTTTTCTATTGATCGTTTTTAAGTTATTTAGTTTTAGTTAATTGTTTAGACATTAGTTTTAGTTATTTCTTTATTTTAATTTGAATTTGGTAGCTAAAGAAAATTATAAATAGTTCATATTTAGTAGGTCACGATACTCACTCATCATTTTACTACCTGTCACGATCCGTACAATTACGAAGTTGTGCTAACAAAATACTATATGTTATCTATATTTCTTTTATCAATTAAAACATAGGACAGTGATATGTGTAGTTACGCGACATAAATAATATGTCTCACATGTAACTATAAAATTAAAAATATACATATATATTTTAGTCCCATATAATAAGATAATTTGTTGATACTTCATGTCATAAGTAGCGATATAAATCATTACTTAAAATTTAATTTATTTTATTTTGGTGAGTTAATAAATTTTACTGCACTAAAACAACTCCACTACTTACAAACAAAAACTAAATAATAAAAATAATATGCTAATTACATCTATATATTCAATGCAATAAAAAAAATAAAACTTAATTTTTATAAAAATTATTTTAAAAAATTTATTAATAAAAAATGCGAAAAAACATGCTAATGCGATTTGATTGCTAATTTGATTGTATATTTTACAATTTTATTCGTGCTCATAATTTTTTAAAGTGAGTTATATATATATATATATATATATATATATATATATATGCTGAGACCCTACAATTTATTTTTATTCAGTATTTTGTAATTTTAAATTATGTATCAAATTTTAAATATTTATCATATTTTAAATAAAATATTAAAAAATCTTTTTTAAAACTATATTAAAAATTTTATTATATTTTTACTATAACACTAATATGCATATCCTTAATATACTAACATAATAATATTCAAATTCTATTTTTCTTTCTCAAATAATTCAAATAATAATTTAAATTATTAAATTCTTTATTAAATTATTATTTTTATTAATAAAAAGTAACCAAAATTTTATTATTATAATAGTATTTTGATTTCATGCTATTATAAACTGTTTTATTAAATTATAATTTATTAAAATTATTTATTTAATTGTTTTAAAACATATGAATTATTTGTAGCATGCGCATCGCACGGATTGACAACTAGTTATGTGTAATAGTTAAACTAGTAATTATAAAAAATGATCACTTATGACAAAAATTAATTGGCCTGGAATATCTTTGAATTTTATTTTGATGAGGAGATATTATTTTACGTAAAAAATAAAATAAAATATATTATTTATTTATATTTTATATTACTATTAATATCATAAAGTATGTACACCCACCCAATTAAAGTTCAATTTATTCTAGAATTAGTGAATTTGACCATCGAGCTAATAACAATTTGTATTTACATTGCTATATTTACATAACACGTGTAAATTGAATTTTACATCTGTGTATAAACACATGAAAATCTTTTATTCCTAACTTCAACTGTGTGCAACACATGATGAAATTATTAAAAAAAAAAAGGCATCTTTAACAGAAAGAATAAAATTATAAAACGTGTTACTGTGTGCATTATTAATATAGTTTATGGATGCTTAAATTAAATTAAAAAAAAAAAAAAAAGTTTCAAAGAGTATAAATAAACACGATTATAAGAATCCGTCGTCAAAAACAAACAAATGATCTCCTGTCATGTAAGTTATGAGTAGTTGTCACTTGTAAGTTGTATGGGGTCAAAACTCAAGAGCCTGAATACACTGCAGAAAAAAGGTCTATTAAAAAGATGTGTCGTAGTGTCAAAGGCTGACTTTAGACACTGATATATATATATATAATACAAGAACGCGTAAATCCCATTTCGCAAAGCCCACTTATTTCGGCCTTTGTTTTTCGTTATAATTACTGATTTCGGCTATGTCTCTCTCAGTCTCAGTCTCAGTTTCTCTCACACACGCATCAGCCGATTTTAATGACAATTTCTATTTTCAGATTTTCACACCGAATCTATATATGATGACTTGAATATTGCATGGTCAGTATATTAATGTGTTAGCGGAAAAGAAAAATGGGATATTTATCTAATTCTAATACACAATCACACTTAACTTTATTAATTAGATTCTAAAAAGCCCACAAATAAATTATAAAAAAAAGGTATAAATCTCTTAGGGCGAGGGATTTTGATCTCCCTCTCAATTTGGTGGATGCCACACCACCCAACTCATCTTGCTTGGGCTATATTAATTTATTTATGATATATTATTTAGAGATACTAGCTAATTAAGTGTCTTTATATACTGAATCAACCAATACCAACTTTTTATATTATATTATTAAATAGCTAAGCTAAGCTATAGTTATCTTAATTTATAATGCCTGGACTGGCTTCTCTTGCCACGCAGACATCTCTAAAATGAAAACACTAATATTTTAATTTAGTGTTTATATATATATATGCATGGCGAAGGGAATGTAAAGGAGGCACGGTTTCTTTTTCTAACTGCAATATTCAAAGAAAGTAACGGGCAGCCATTTGCGTATTTTAAAGGTTCTCTTCAAATTCTCCTTTCATATTTGAGTTGCTTCAATCATCATCATCATTATCTTCTTCTTGTTCTTGTATGTTGTATGTAGAGAAGTTATAGATACTTTATGTAATGTTGTAAATTGAACTAAATAAAAGCACACACTCTTGTTCTCAAAAAAAAAAAAGCACACACTCTTTTTTTTTTTTTTTTTTTTTTTTTGCAGGGAGTAAAATCATTAAACAACACTTCTTGATTATCCCAGATGGGAAGTAGGTTCGACAAGAAAGTATTTAAGCTGAAAAGAAAAGAAAATCAAGGCAGGCAAACGATAATGGAAACTTGGAAAAAAAAGAAAAAGAAGTAAGCCAAGTGAAAAACAAAACACTAACATATCATGGCTCAACCTTTTGTGCTCTATTTCTAGTCGCTTGGGCGACTAGAATCAAAGTTCCTCCTGTTTTTAGGAGTAGAATCAGAATAAGGACTTCCAAACTGCATTGCATAGTTCATTTGAAGTTCTTCTTGCTGCTGTTGTTCAGAAGGTAAGGATGATGAAGATGAAGATGAAGATGAAGATGAAGATGAAGATGAAGTGTTGGTATGTGTAAAAAATGACTCTCTACTGAAAGTTCCTGGAGACACCCCGTACTGTAAGCCATAATTTCCACTGCCTGGAAGAAATTCTGGGTATTGAAATTGATTAAAATAAGCTTGTTGCTGTTGTTGTTGAAATTGGGGAGGACAAGGAGGAGCAGCATTAATTACTCGTCGGGAGGATTGTTCATTTAGTGGATGCAAATCTTGGCGATTAGTGAGGTAACCTAGTTCACTTCTGCCTTGAACTCTCTCTGGGAAATTAAGTTTAGCTTTGCTTCCTTTAAACCTGAGTGCTGCTTCGTCATAGGCAAGTGCTGCTGCTTCAGCAGTATCAAAAGTACCAAGCCATACTCTAGCTGCCTTGTTTGGATCCCTAATCTCTGCTGCCCACTTTCCCCATGGCCTTTGCCTCACTCCTCTATAGTGTCTTCTCCTTACATTCCCTATAAAAAGCATTAATCAAGCATCGTGTGCAAAATAGTCACGTATACTTGCAATCTTTTTGGCTAGATATGCATGATGCTTCGAGATCCTATCATCTTTTAAATACGGTAAAGATAGATATCGCGCAACATAATGGCAAACAGTATCAATATGATGCATGATTTTACTAAAACATTTTCTCTAATTATACCATCCCTTGTACAATGGATAGTCTTTCTGTAATTGAAAAAAAAAATTTATCGCGTGGCACGCGCTAGGCGTATCATTATTCTCTTAAATAACATGATAGGTTATCATGTTTATATCATCTCAATCATATGATTAAAAATCAATGATTAAGATTCTAGTATCTAATAAATAATTTTTCAATCTCAATCTTTCAGAGGTGAAGATTATAAAACATGACTATCATGTTCATATTGTCCGAATCCAAGTAAAAGTTGCACTTCTTGTTACGCTATGAGAACTAGATACCCAGATGCAAAGATTAGAGCCAAGAAATTTTAGGAAAATTCTCATAAATATATTAATTTAATTATTAAGAAGATTGTGAACTTATTAATTAATTTATGTATGTATGATGTAAAAAAATGAGAAACACCGTCAATCAAATATCATTCACATCATTTCTGAAAATTGTTATTGCTAAAGTGTATTAAGAGAAATAGCAATTAATTAAAATAGTAAAAATGGAGGTAGAAAAAATAAAACTCAAATAGGAAATGAAAAGATATGGAAACTACAAATTAACTCAAATATGAAACACATGAAATCATACAAAAAAAATAATTGCACCAATCAATCACTACACATGTTGAACCATTAATATTTGCGCAAGTGTGAGATTATTTCTAATTATCAGAGATTATTTCTAAAAATATATGCATAAACATGATATAAATTATTACCCTGATCTTGAAGCGCTTGTTGTTGATCATTGTTTTGTGTGTTTGATTGTGTTGACGATAATGGATTTGCATGCACTTGAACTGGATTATTTTGAGAACTGCTCCCAATAACTTGAGCTAGGGCTGAAATCATTGCATTCATATCGTGTTGAGATCTAGCTGAGTATATAGGGAAGATATGTTCCTCCTCCTTCTCTTGCGGTTCATCGAATGGAAGGGGCCTCTTCTCATGATTTCGATCCACTTTGTGGTTTTAATATTATGTATATTTATCTCTCTCTCTCTCTCTATATATATATATGAGGCGCTACTTTTCTTTAACTAATTTTCTAGCAATTGCTACCTATATAACTAGAGCATGCAAGTTGGGACCCATTTCTTGCTAGAGTAGTATCAAGATTCAAGAGGCAAGATCAAGATAAATGGCAGCTGTGACAAAGGGACAAACAAGCTCTAGACTGTGAAGAAGAGGAAGAAGAAAATAAAAGAGGAGGAAGAAGAGGAAGATAGGGTTATGAAACTGACTGAGGACTTTATATATATATATATATATTCAAGATTAGTGTGAACAAAAAAAACGTCTCAGGAAAGAAAGCCAGCCCTTGTTTCTTTAAGTATAATTTACATATATCACTCTCTGCAGTTCGTTATTGTTTTTGGTATTATTTGTTTTTATTGAAGTAACATTTTTTTGTCGAACAAATATGTATGTAGAGTTTTAAACTTATGATCCACCAAAAATTTCTTTTATCGTTATCCAAATTGATAAATAATGTGTGTGTGTTCATAATTGTATGAACGATTTTAACGTTTAGATATTAAAAGATTGAAAATATATTTTAATGAATTATAATTTAATGTATATTAAGTTATATATATACTCTGAATGATTTTAAATGTATATTTACATGATTATGTCGCATTTAGAGAAATTTTATTCTAAGTGTTGATTTTAACTACTTAAAATATTTAATTATATATAAATATACATAAATTTATCACTTTTTCAAAAGGACCACATCTTAGTTAAATATATATAAAAAAATTATGAGGGTGATTTATAAGAACTTTATTAAAAGTTGATATAAATTATACATGGATAAAATATTGCAATATAGATATTATAAGGATTAAGATATATATGAGAGTAAGTCAAATGACAAATTTTAGATCCCATATAATAAAAATCATGTGACTTAAATTATTTAAAATACCTATAGTTATTATATCATGAATGTTACTTAACTATATACATACATATATACACAAAATAAAATTAAAAGAAAATTACATAAAAAAACCCGAACTTTTTGAGTATTTGCAAATTAAACCCTATTCAGTTTTTTTTGTCAAATTATTAAACCACAACGTTTCAAAGTTATCAAAATTAGCCTTCCGTTAGAATTTTTTTAATGGACGGCTAACGTGTCCGTTAGTGGAGCCCATTTTCTGATACGTGAGACCTATAAGTGTTGAGTGAATTTGAGTAATTACTAACGAACCCTAACCTTTTGTTAAACTTGCAAAGGAAACCCTAATAAAAATAATTAAATAATTTTAATTAAAAAATTTAAAATTTATTAAATTATTAGAATAATTTTAATAAAATAAATAATAGAAACGAGTGTGAGATTCAATACTTTATTATTATTAAAATATTATTAAATATTTAAAAATTTCATAAAAATATAAAACATACAGCTTTAACATATATTTTAAAATCAAAAAAATTTAAAAATATGAAAATTTTAAAAAATGTACTAAAAAGTAGAGAAATTATTTTTGAGATTAATTACACTCCAATTTGATAAAATTAAAACTAAAACTAATTTATAACAAAATTTATTTTTTATTATTATATTTATGTATTCTATTATAAAAATACCCTCACAATATTTTTTGAAATTTTCATTTTTTTATATTTTAAAATTTTCCTATTTTTATTATAAAAGTATAAATAAGAAACTTTTTATAATAAAATACAAGAATATAAATATAAAAATAAAATTTTGTTTTGTTATAAATTAGTTTTAGCTTTAGTTTGAGTTTTATTTGTCACGTCCTATCCTCAAATCATCTTTTATCTACAGTAATTATTCTCTTAATCCATTTATGGAGCTTTTAAGGTTATAATTAACACTTAATCATATTCTGAAATCCGAATAGATTTAAAACTTTTATTATTAAGACATCATCAATCATCAATTTGTATCACGCATTCCACAATATATAATGCTGAAATCCACAAACACACTATAGTGCAAACCATTCATCCACTCATAATATATACAATGTTCTTAAATACAGTAATCCCAAATATAATACAACTTAAGAGTACTAGAAGCTAATACAAAATCTAGTCTCTCCAACAGAACCTCGGATCGCAGTCCGGTAAGATAAAGGTACAGCAGCACGTCTCAGGTCTAGGTCAACTCCCAACTCGCCCACTGGCTCAAAAGTCACTCTGGTGACACGCTCGAATAGGGGTGTAGATAATGGCTGCTGTCAAAAAGACCAAAATCTGATGCATCCACCTG
>CATIWO010035599.1:0-37195 GCA_949673435.1 Macaranga tanarius
GATTTTATTTTTTAATAAAATTTTGTTTTATTCATTATTTTAATATTTTTTAAAGCTTTGTTCTTTAATTATATAACTAAATTTTTTTTTATATATAATTTTTTCTAATTAATACATTTTATTTAATATTTTTACAATAAATATATATTTAAGTCGGTCGGTTCGGTTCGGTTTTTGCACACCCACGTGGCAATCAAGGATTGGATAGCCTGACAGTTTCAGGTCCACGTCAGCGCCAGCTCATCCTTGTCGGCCGGAAAACGGTTATGGGTAATTTAGTGAAACCTTAACAAAAGGTTAGACATTTTTGTGAAACGTTTTAAAAGTTGGATACTTTGATGATATGTTAGTCAAAAGTTGAGTACCGTGAGTAAAAATTACCCAATTTAATCCCAACTTTTTAATTTTTGCAATTATGTCCCAATTTTTAATTTTTTTTTACAATATTAACACATTAATGAATTTGGTCAAATAAATTAATTCATTAATGTTTTGCAATAAGGCTTATTGGGGTCCACTCTTTGTGTTGGTGGCATTACACTTCATTGCCCACTCAGAATTTTCTAAAATAATTTTGACCAAATTCATTAATGTGTTAATATTGCAAAAAAATTTAAAAATTGGGACATAATTGCAAAAATTAAAAGGTTAAGATAAAATTGCAAAAAATACGTTTGGATTTTTTTCACAAATAAGCCAAAAAAAAATAAAAATAATTACTATATGTACAAATATGAAACTCTATAATTTAAATATCAATCAATTTTCATGTCATCTTGTAATCATAACCATAGTAATAAAACCATTAATTATACAGAATTTCTCAATTACCAATATGATGGAAGTGATTGCTCGCTTCTTAACTTCAGATTCAATTTTTCATATACTGGTTATTTTTCTGCGAAATGGACAAAAGTCCGCAATAAAACTCTGTAAACGATGTGCGTCTGCTGCATGTTCTCAGATTTGAATAGCCAAAATGGTAAGTCAGCTTTGCACGGAGGATGCTTCAATAAGAATAAGATTCAATTACACAAGATGTGCAAGCAAATTCGGGAGAAAATTACCGATGAAATGTTGTTTCATGTTTCTATGAATGAATTTCAGATATATTGGGAAATTTAATGTTATCTTAAAGAAATTATGGGAAGAAACACTGCTCTTTTTGTGAACCTTAAAAGAAATAAGGAAAATTTTCATCTAACCTTTACTTTTGGTCGTTTCAAGTTTGATGGTATGATCCATTTTTCATTAAAATTTATTAGAAACATGGTGTTTGGCACGCATTCAACAATTCAACTGCTATAGAAGTACCATGCTATATTAACTTTTGTTCAGGTGCAGGCACACCAAGCAATATAGAAAGATCTAATCATCCCTAGTTATTTAGGCTGTATAAATATATAAATATATATCTGTATTTTTGAGTGCCATATATGTTACCAAAATGAGAAAAATATAAGAAATAAGCAATTTAGAGATAAAATAAAAAGGCAAAACATATATGGCTCGATTGTAAACAATCAGAAATGTAAGTATGAGAATCCGCTACTCATTCACCCAGGTATAATATCTCTCTATAAACTCACATTTCATAAAAGCTGGCCTCGGTTGAATTGCTTATTTCCCTTAGTTTCCTTTTCAGCAGAACTAACACAAGATCTGTTTCAAAATTTTTAATAGTGCCCTACTATTGAGCTTGTTTTGGGGTTTACGCCCAACCATCTTTTGTTTTCATTTTAACATTTTGATAACCAAGATTGCCCTGCAATGTCAGGGAATAAACTCACCGAGGCAACTACACTGGCTTGCAGTACTAATCTAGCTCGGCAATCTTGCACATTTTGCCAAATGTAGAAGCTTGGCCAAGCGTTTACTATGGAATCAATCAATAGTAATAGACTTACACAGCAGACTTTCTATTCTTTCGTAACTGTATGGCTCCTTATGCTGCTGTTATGAGTAATGAGTAAGGTTCTGAAAGTAATAGTGCTATTTCAGGTGTTCAGGTTAATGATTTGATTGAATTTAAGCAGTAAACGGACTGCCCTTCTAGTATTGTATTTCAGCTATGATAAGAAATGCACCAAAACAATTCAACTTTTGGTTTTGATGCTAAGTAAATTAAACATGGTAAATTTGGTTCAATTTTTAAGGTCCTGAGAAGAAAATAGATGGATTTTCACAGAACAATTCAAAAGAGTTTTATCTGATTGGACTGGGGGGGGCGGGCTTCGAAGACAATGATAGAACTTAAGTTTCCAGGTGATACCCCAACTAGCAATGAGGTTGAGATTATTAGCAATTCAACACAGTGAATCTAGGGAGAAGAATGGGAAGAAGACAAATATGTGAATTAAAAATCAAGATAATGAATTTATTGTGAGGCATTTGATCTACACCTATACTAACTACTAAACAAACCATGTCACCCTGGCTGCACCTAAATTTTAACACAGATACAAACCATTTCTCTTAACTCAAAAGCAGAAATGTAGGAACCTAATTTTCATTATTAGATTTATCAACATGCAAATAAGTTTTATCTCAAGTACACAAGCAGATCAAGTATAGAAAGCAATACATATTTGTCTTATGCAAAGCAAGATCAAGATCAACTTAAAATGCTCCAAACATGTATTGTATTATGATGACTGTTGTAAAAAATAACACTTCAAAACATAAAGAGGCAAGGAAAAAAAAATCATCTTTGTAGCAAAGTGAACAACAATCCAAGTGACGTCCCAGCAATACACAAAACAGAGACACTGCGAGCTCTTACAAAGAAAGTATTCAAATTTTTAGCAACTTGAAGAGTAAGAGTCAGAATCTGTAACCTACCAAGCTCTTCCATCTTCTTAAAAAAATACATTGGCTTCAATGATTGTCTCAACATAAAAGCCAATGTAAAAGGGAACCCAAAAGCCACAAAGCTTTGTATTGATACTTCTGCCATTGGACTTGCTTTGGTAACATAAGAAATCCAAGCTCCAACCCCAAGTTGAACCAGTCCTAAAAGAGCCATAAATTTGCTAAGACCATAAATGTTCTTCATCATTTTTTCTAGCACTTCTCTTGTCTCATTGGCTAAAGCTGAGAGGTCTCTTTCTACCGTAGGTCCCTCTATCTCCTGATGCTTGAAATGGGGCATTTTGCTTGGATACTCACTTTCATTTTCTGATTTCTCAGAATCTGAACTTGAAAAATATCTGGGTTTTTGACTCATTAACTGGGTTTGCTTCAAATCAGAGATCTGTGGTCTGGCGAAATTCAATGGTGAAAAGCAACTGGGTTTTCTGTCTGTTAAGTGAATAAAGTCATGGCAAGTGGTTTTGGTAGCAAAACTCAAGTATGATCTGATAAAATTGTGATTAAAATTTGTGGCTTTTGGGTGTATCTGTGTTTGGGATTGAAAAATGGAGAAATGACTAGAAAAAGGTGATATACAATTGGGGTTTAAGGTTTTTGATTGTTGAGGAAAAATGGAATTGGAGTAATGAGCAAAGGATTCAAAGTTGGAGGTTTGGGGTTTCTGGGTGATCAAATGAGAGGGTTTTAAGAGTTTAGAAGAAACTCTACGCGAGATCACATTGAAAGCCATTCTGATGTGCTTCAGAAATCAGAATTAGGAATTAGGGTTTATATGTATATAGAAAGATTTATGTCGGCCAATTGCAAATGAAGAAGCCAAACTCGGCCAATTCTAAATTAGTCACTTTGAATTGAATCTTTGCTCCTCAGGTCTGGCAATGGAAAAATTGCAAATTTGGTGTTAACTTTTCAGTTTTTTCTATTTAAGTCTCTAACTTTTATTTTTTTACAATTAAGTGTTTGAACTTTAAAAAAACATATCAATGCAGTGTCTCTGGCCGATTTGATGCTGATTAGGCGCTTAGTTAGATTAAATAGGCCCCACTCTTGTCCCAATCATCGGCTATGTCATGTGTTACATGTGTTTCATTATGTAAAAGACAAAAATAAACTTATCATAGATTAATGACAAAAAAATTCAAAATGAAAAAAAAAAAAAAAACATCTCCTTTTCTTTAACTCTTCTTCTATGACACTTTTGAACCATTTCTAGCTATGCACCCACACCTCTCCATACGCTTAAACAACTAAAAAGAAAAAAAACACCCAAATCAACTATTTTTCTATGTACCTGATTTCACTTTTTTCTTTTATACTTAATTTTTTTTTCCTGTTATGAAATCCTTGTTTATGCAAGAAAAGAAGAAGAAGAAAAAGAATGAACCAATCTCATTAAATTACTTATTATGCCTATAATTGCTCACAACAAAGATAACTATAACAAGAAAAACATCAGCAAATTTACTTATGGCTTTTGTGAGATACCCATCTTCTCATTTTCATCAATTTTTTTTCAATTTTTTTTCTAAAAAATAACTAAAAGAAAATTTGAAGAAAAAGATTTCAATTTTTTTTTTCAAAAATCTTACAACTTATGAGATAACCATCTTTTCATTTTCATCAAAATTTTTCAAATTGTTTTCTAAAAAATAACTACAAGAAAATTTCAAGAAAAAATTTCAATTTTTTTCCAAAATCTTGCAACTTGTGGGATACCCATCTTCTCATCTTCAGATGGCTTTGAGTTCTTTTGACATCATTGTGGCCGAGAAACACTTGAATTATACCAGGATAATCCTTAATGTTGTTTCCAAGCTATGGAGTTCCATCTTGCATAAACCAACCCTTTGGAGGAACCTTATGTGCTTTTGCTACTGTAACATTGATCTTAACCTTGAATTCTTCATGCTTTCAAGCAGTTTCAGACATGACTTCAAAGGTGCACATGGAAGCACCATCTTTAGAGACCATGAGATATTTTCTAAGGAAACACAGTAAGCATTAAGCTTAATTTTTAGAGGTGTACCTAAGAGAAAGATGATCCAAATAGGTCTTGCGATCGATTATAGGTAATTACTTTCCATTACCCAACCTTTTTTCTTGTGCTTTGCTTAGTTTGTTCTGCTTCTTCAAGCTTCTTCCCTGATTTTTGCAATTTGCATGTCAAAATAAGAATCCCTAAACCTATTTCCCAATTTACAATTTACAATTTACAATTTACAATTTACGATCCCTTAGAGTCGAAATAAGTTGGGGGCATTTTTATGATCTCAAATGTTAGCACATGTGGGGCTTGACATGGCAGCTGACTAAGACAAAGGTGAAGCCCATTTGATATGACTAAGCGCCTAATTAGCATCAAATCGGTCGGAAATACTATAATGATATATTTTTTTAAAGTTTAGACACTTAGGCTCCGTTTGTTTGCGAAAAATATTTTTCTTGAAAATATTTTCTCTTATTTTCTAATATTTGGGTTACTAAAAAAAATAAGTCAAAGAAAAATAAGTTACTAGTCAAAGGAAAATAACTTAAAAATATGGAAAAATATCATCTCATTCTAAGAACGGAAAGTTATTTTACAAGACTTGAATACCTATCAAATATAAAAAGAAAAAAAAATTAAATATTATATTACCATTTCTATATAATATTGTATAATTTAGGAAAAAATTTATTGCAAACCAAATATCAAAAATATTTTTCAAGTAATTTTCTAGTGTTGTAGCCAAACATCAAAAAATTTTATATTTTTCTAGAAAATATTTTTTCTAAAAAATATTTTTCTGAGACAAAATATTTTCCTTGAAACAAATGGAGCCTTAATTGCAAAAAAAATAAAGATTAGACACTCAAATAGAAAAAACTGAAAAGTTCAAACACCAAATTTGTAATTTTTCCTCTGGCAATCAATTGGGTGGTAGGCTAAGAATCGGCCTATCTTACTGTGTTAGCATCAAATAGGCTTATGGGCCACTTCAGTTCCATTTAAATTTTTGACACCACATTGGTTTTTGGATATTGAATGTTGCGTGTGGTTTAAAACTTGTGAGCCCGTTTTAACACCATAACCCCTCTCTAATCAGGTTATCACAATTAGTGCGAGCAAGGGAACTTGCATTTTTATTTCAAGGTTTACCCCTTATTTTTCAGGGTTATTTACCCTCACTATTACTAAGATTTGGGCCTTTTTATCATCATTTCAAGGAATTTAATTTGACACACTAAAATTCTTAACTATTAATTACAGTTGCAGTGAACCCTTGATCATTAAATTTCGGTAAAATAACAACATCTAGACAATGAAGTGACAAAAAATATTTTTTTAAAATAAAGAAAAAGTGAGGCCAAAAATATTTTCTTAGCCTTCTTTCTCTTCCGCCTTTCAATCACCCCTAGTGGTGGTGGATTTCTCTTCATCTCCCTCTACTTTGCCAGAACTACAAATTGAATCTTTAAATTGAACGGTAAATGTCAAACCTTAGGCTAGGTGAATTTAAATAATCTATATTTTCATACAAGAGTAAGTACTTGTTGACACTTGGGTCAGCTTCGTCCAAAAGTGAAAATCCAATGATGAAATCCTAAATAAGAGTGAGTCCATTGAAGTAATAGTCCAAAAAAATTCAAACCCAATTTTCTTTTAAACTGAGCCTTTGGCCCAAAAGAATAAAAAAAAATGTTTAAGATTTTTTTTTATGTTAAAGAAAGAGGGAGGATAGTGGAGGAAGTTGGAGAAAAAAGAGGGAGGGGAGTTTTTTTAGGTAAGATGGAAAAAAAAATGTTGGAGAAGGAGCTAAAAAGGGGAGAATGGAGAAAAAATAGGAGGAGGGAACGTTTAAAAAGTGGGGATGAGAGGTTATGAAGAGGGGATAGTTTTTCGGGGATAAAGAGAGAGTTTTTTGGAGAGGAAAAAAAAAGATTGCAGGAGAAAAAAAATACCATTGTAGGAGAAAATATTGAAGGGGGAGATTTTTTTTAAAAAAATTGATGAATTAGCTAATTTACAATTTTTCTAAAGTTGACAGTATTTAATTTCTACCAAGACTATTACTTTTGAAGGGAGTATTCTTGTTATCCTTTTGTACATGTAATATAAGGGTAAATATTTTCTTCTAATTGATTTGTTTTATTAGGTTAATTTTCCTTTTCAATCTCTTTTGGTTTTTATTTTTAATTTTTTAATTTTTATTTTTCAAAATTTTGTTTTTTTTAAAAATCTTATTAAAAAACATATTGGGAGGAAGCAGACGCCTTATTTTTTTTTTTAATGGGACGAAGCAGGTGGAAGGCACCTACTTCCGTCCTTCCCTCCCTTTAACTTAGCTTAGGCCTTTTTTTTTTTTTGGCACTGTTATTTTTTTAATCTTGTTTGTTGTTTATCTATTTCGATTCTATTGCACTTTTTCTCTTATTTATTTTAGGGAAAAGTACATTTTGTACCCTGTGGTTTCACCCAAAGATGATCTGCAACTAAATTGCCCTCCCTGTAAATGTGACTAACATGGACCTGAAGTTGGCTAAGAGTATGAAGACATCTTTGCCCATCATTTCGGAACCTCCATGGGATATCCAAACTACAACTTTGTAGAAGATTGATATAGATTGAGTCACACTTAATCCAAACGTGAGCAGGAGAAAACAAAGAAACTCTAGAGACTGCAATGATAACAACAGCTAATTCTACTTCAAAGGCGAAGCTAACCCCTAAAAGAGTAGCAAAGGAAGCAAGGGCTATACCTTCATAATTTTGAAAAATACCACCCGCACTAGAAAGACCAGGAGCACCTCTAGCTGCTCCATCAGTATTAATTTTAATCCACCCGAGAGGAGGTTTAAGCTAAATAACAGGAATAACAGATGGAGCCTTATAGGGAAACAACAGCAATATGCAAACACTGAAGAACAGAAAGATCCGATTGTGAATTATACATATGCCTAATTTTGAAAAATTCTGCAGCCTTAATTGAACTATAAATGGGACGCACAACCAAAGATGGAAATAATAGTATCGTGAAAAGTTGCTTTATTCCTAGCATACCAGATATAATTAATAGTCGACAAAAAACCAACACGCCATAAGGCCATGAGCTGAGAAGAAAAGTGCAAATGCCAAGCTTTTCGAAATAGAGAAGAAAAATTTAAGGATAGGTCAAGCCGAACCTCAAATAGACTACCAAGAGAAGTCCAAATAGCTATAACATATGGGCATTTAATGAAAACATGGTCAAAAGTTTCAGAAACTGAAGAACACAACCGATATTTAGAGACGACATAAAAACCCTTCCTCCTAAGTGAGTCATCAGTAGGGAGGTGATTATGATGAATACGCCATAAAAGAAAAGAATGAGCTGGAGGAAGGTACTGACGCCATAGTGACTTTCCCTAAGCAACCTTAGGATAATGAACCCGAAATAAATTATAGGCAGTGCTAGTAGAAAACTTCCTATTAGGAGATGGTGTGTGAAAACAAATTCCTTGATGCTAATAAGAAGGCACAACATTGATAATATCTACACTAATGGATGGATAAGTATTACGAAAACACATAGGCAAATTCCAATCACCATTAAAATAAATATCTGAAATCTTTACATGAAGCTTCTTTCTAATAGCAATAGGGATACCCACTCTATCAGAAATAGAATACCCAAGCCAGTTATCATTCCAAAAATTCAAATGAGAAAGAGAACTAATACTCTATTGAGAATGCAACTAAATAATAGCCTCACAAGATTTGATGGAACTCCAAATCGAGGAATATATGTGAGAAGGACGAGGGAGACCAGCGGCATTATAAAATCTACCTCACAAAAACCAAAAAATAAAAAAATCATTGCAACAAACATTCCAAGCAAGCTTACTGAGAAGAGAAGAATTCATAGCATGAAGTCTTCGCATGCCTAATCCTCCTTCATTTTTGGGAGCACATCACAAAGTCCATTGAATAGAAATAAGCTTTTTAGAATTAATGGAACCAGTCCAAATGGAATTCTTAATAGCTTTTTCCATACGTTTAAGCAAAGAAGATGGCCATTTGTATTTCATTAAAGAGTAAAGAAAGGACCCATAAATAACTGAATTCACTAAAGCCATATGACCCGCCATAGAGAGAGAGGATCCTTTCCAATTTTCAAACTTAGAAAGAACCTTATCAGCCAAAGGTTGAAGCCAAATTTTCTTTAGTGCCCTAAGAAAAAGAGGAATGCCTAAATAAGAAAATGGTAAAGAACCAATCCGTATACCAACAAGAGAGTGAAGCATCTCAACCCTAGAACTTGGAATATGTCTACTAAAAATAATCTCAGAGTTATTCCAATTAACAATTTATCCAGAAAGGGCACCATAATTAGAGAAAAGAGAAGAGATAACTTGAATATTTTCTTTGTAGCCCAACAAAAAATCATAATATCATATGCATACAAGAGATGAGAAGGACAAGCAGGGTTATGAGAAGCAAACATAGGAGAAATTAAGTTTGACTCACACAAAGCAAGGATTTTCCAATTGAGATAATCCTCAGCAAAGCAAAAAATCAAGGGAGAGAGAGGGTCTCTTTGGCGAACTCCCCGAGAGCATGAAAAGTAACCTTTAAGAGTTCCATTAATGAGAATGGAAACTCTAGCAGACTTAAGAATAGATTGAATCCATCCATAAAATTTGTTAGAGAAATCAAAGCTACGAAAAGCTGCATCAATAAAATCCCAACCCATGGAATCAAAGGCCTTTTGGATATTAATTTTGACTGCCATATTGCCTCCATAACTTCTAGAATTAAGAACATTGATGTTCTCAGAAGCAGCTGTAATACAATGTTCAATATGCCTACCTTGAAGAAAACTAAATTGATTTGGAGCTATAATCTTTGCAGCCATTGAGGCCAATTTGTCTGCTAAAATCTTGGAAATAATTTTAAATAAAAAATTCCTAAGACAATAGCCCAAAATTTATCCAAGGAATTAGCATTAGGAGTCTTGGGAATAAGAATAAGATTATTAGAATTAATACCGCCAACAATATTCCCAGTAAGGAAAAAAATACGAATTGTACTACAAACATCAGTCCCCACTATATTCCAGCAGTGTTTGAAAAAAAGTCCAGAGAATCCATCAGGACCTTGGAGCGCTATCATGATCCATAGCAAAAACTATTTTTTTTAATATCAATGTCAGAGGGTACCTGACAAAGCATCTCATTTTACAACGAAGAAACTAGGTTAGGAATAACATTAGAGACATCTTAAAAATCATTGACCGAGGAAGCACCAGGAGAATTAAACAAAGTTGAAAAGTAATCAACAATGTGAGCCTCAATATCAACATCATCATGAATTAAAAAGCCATTCACCTCCAAGCTATAAATACCTGTCTAAGGTCTTCTTATGGCAAGAAAACCATGATAGAATTTAAAGTTCAGATCCCATGTTCCAACCACTTAATATGACATTTCTCCTTAAGTAAGGATTCCTTACTCTTAAGATGGAAATTCAGATTAAAATGAGCCAAGAGCTCGCGAGAGTGAAGTTCTTCAGAGAAATCCGAAGTCTCAATTTCAAATTAAATCTGCAATAATTTTTGCTTGGACAAAAAGATGGACTGGTCAACATTGCCAAAGATTTCTTTATTCCAAGTTCGAAGAAAGGCCCTTAGAAGCTTAAGCTTCCTCTAAATAACGAACATGGGGTGACCATGAACCAAATTAGAAGCCCAAAATGAAGAAATAGCATTATTAAAGCCAGGGTGAGAAACCCACATTGAAATCTTTTTGAACAGACTGATCAATGATTTTTTCACAGGCGTATAGACTTGGTAGCCCTACGTGTTACTATACTTTAGTTTTGATTTTGGTTTTATTTTTTAGTATTTTATTTTATTCTTTTTATTATTGTGTGTGGAAAAAGGATTGTATTCATTTCTCCTCCTCCATTTCTTTGTGTGCATATTTTATTTATTGTTAATTGTGGATGATGGTGATATCGTGTGGATGTATATTGTGAATCAGACATAATTGCATGACAATGGATTAAATTATAAAAATTTGAAACTTTTGTAAGGCAATTCCATATTTGCATATTAGTAAAGAAATAATTAAATAATTAAAGATAATAAAATGTGAAACACAAATGGAGGCAGATCGCAAGATCGAGTAGGTATTCAGAAAGCTCATACCCAATTTTCAGACCCAGTCTTTGAGGATGGATGCTGGGCCCCTTTGTAGGATCCAATTGTTGTATAGTATGTCTCAGATTTTACCCGGATGGTGACTCCATCTCCAATCTAGGATTTATAGCCCGGATTGTATTTCTTAGTGGGTTCTGAGCCCACATAGTATTGTGGTCACCAAATACTTGGACACACGCTGGATCCTGCTGCCTACAATAATATTAAAGTATAACTTTAACCACCGATTAATTTTTATAGTCCTACTAATGTATGGTGGTAAAGATTGGTCAGCATAAAATTTATCTAATTAATTGAACCATACTTGGTAAATTCTCATATTTAAATAGTTTAATCCGTTAACTAAAAAATTTAAGAGAAATGAAATCATGAAAAATTTGACATCGTTATGCAAAAAAGTATGGAGAAAATTATTATCTTGGTTGTTTTCTTGAATTTATATTCAAATATAATAAGTTTTATAAGAGATATATTAATATCAGCACAGCTCATTATGGATCAAATTAAATTAAAAATTTTCAGCATAATAGATTAATTATATTATATTCTATTAGATTATAATAGATTATGGTTTTAACAAATGAATAATATATTATATTAATATAAATATAAATGAAGAATATAATGAAATAATTTAACTTAATACATTAATATAGTTCACAATAGCATGCATTATTGGACAACTATTAATTAGCTATTTCTTACATATAATTTTTGACATTTAATATTTCGTATGTACCATAGCTCACTCATGTTCAAACATAGATCTAGGCCCTCAGGTGTGCTTAGAAGGATCTGTACCTTAATTGGCTTTTTCTGATAGCTGATTTTTCTTGCTTTGCTACATTTTTCAATATAATCTTGCTGCGCCCATTTTTCTTGCCAAGCTATCCACACAACATCGAATATCAACCCATGTTGTTTGTTCGACCTTCTGTATGTGGACAAATTATCTTGATACTAAATTGTTGCGTGTTGTGCCCACACTGCCTTTATCTGCTCGTCAGTAGCCTCCCATCTGAAAAATTTCTAAACTCAAAGTAAGGTGCATTTACGTTTTAATACATGATCTCACTATCTTTATATCAATGTTCAAATGAAATAATAAAAATTTGATTACAATCTTGGATATTAAAAAACATTCTTCACCTTAAACTCCTTCCAATAGAAGTTAATCTGATTTTGACTAAGTGCTGCCCACTGCCACTCCTTTACATACCAACGTCCCTTGAAAATCTATATGTAAAGCCTCGAAACTCTGCCGCTTGGCTCTAATCGATTCCTGCATTTATATTACAACATAAACAATATTATACACATGATGAAGACAATTAATACTATAATCATTCAACTCAAAATATACCATTTACATGCACTATTCAGAGAAAATAATAACTAAACCTTTAGTTATTGTAGTAAACATAAAAATATTCACAAGTTCATAAATTTTTCTTAATACTTTCATTTTCAACAATGTTTACATAATTAAAAAAAAACTTCCATACCATTGCAATTAATATCACATCAATACATATGTTTTGTCTACTTTAATATCAATTGTACCTTCGTCTATTAAGTGTTACAACAACGCGATCCCCAGTTGGAGGTGGTTCTACTTCTTCCTCTGGCTGATTTAGTTCCTCTTCCTCTGATAGGTAATGCTCATGTGGAGGATGTGCAGATGAAGTTGAGGGTGCCACGACACTAGATGAAGACGCCGCAGTAGCAGCAGGTGGTGAACTCTGCTGAGGATCTCCCCGTCCTCTAGTGCAACCTCTGGCAGCTGTCTCTCTACCTGCTCGACCTCATCCAGGATGCCTGATATCAAAAAAAACATAATCCAAAGTTAGACAATAAAATATTAAAAAATTTATATCACATATATTCCAATATGTATGCAACGAAATTAATAATATACAATGGATATATGCATAAGATTAACATAAATACATTTATTATTTTTCCAACATCTTTTTTAGTATATAACTTTAACATAACCATTGGGAAACCTTAACTTTTTCACCCAATCAAATAATAGTGCCTTCAAATCTTTGTCTAAGACATATGAGGCCTTTAGATATTTCCTAGTTCATGCATCTTTAGCTAATTGAGGCCTCCGACATATGACATTCAACTCTTCTCAGGATTTCGCATTGCCTTTTGTTTTTTCAGATACATTAAGAATGGTATTGAAAATGTTGTCAAATACATTTTTCTCAATGTACATAACATCAAGATTGTGTTTAATTAATACTATGCTCCAATACGGCAAATTCCAAAAGATGCTCATTTTATTCCAACCATAAGTTTTTGATATTGGCCCATTGATTTTTTCGGCATCAATTTCTGTAATTTTCTTCAATCCTCTATTCGTCAACTTTTCAACAATAGATTTCCCAGTTCTGACACCCCTAAACTCTTTAGTGACTCTCTTACCCTTTATAAAAATAGTTATATTCCACCTAAATGGATGGTCTTTAGGTAAGAATTTTTTGTGGTTGTCAAACCATGATTGTTTACCACTACAAGGAAGCGTAAATACATCAGAGTCCTCCATGCAATGTGGACAAGCTAGTTTTCTTGCTGTGCTCCATTTAGACAACATAGAATAAGCAGGGAAGTCATTTATGGTCCACAACAATACCGTATGCATTTGGAAATTCTGTCTTTTTGAAATGTCATAAGTTTGGACCCCATTATACCATAAGTCATAAGTTTGAAATGTCATTTAGAATTTTGATGACATAACTCATTTTTCGTCGATAAATTAGCGACGAAAATAATAATCCGTCGCAATTTCAGGCGCCAATTATTGGCGCAATATTTTTTTAGGATTTTACCGACAGAACTCATTTTTCATCGGTAATTTATTATCCATTGGTATTTAGCGATGGAAAATCATTCATCGCTAAATCACTGCATTCTAGTAGTAATTGAAGTATTAAACCGAATTGCATTAGAATCATGTAGAAACAAATAATTTTAGTTTAGAATCGAACTAAACTGAATTAAAAGAATACTTTAGTATAGTTCTGAATCTTTGTAAATCTGTGAATTGATAACTGAATCTAGTACCAAAATATATCTATTTATAAAATTTATGGTAAAAATAAATTAATTTCTACATAAAACTTAAAAATATATATAACATATCATATATAATTAGGGTTATATGTGGAATGTATAATTAAATTATAACTAAATATAATCAATTAATTAATATTTATATACTAAAATAATTACCAAATACTATTTAATAAAAAAAACATATCGAGATGTATTTTTTTTCAAAAATTAATATCCATACTAGAGATAAATTGATTGTATTTTTTATTTATATTTTACATGAATTTTTTGTTTTGTAATTTTTTTAAAAAAATAGTTATGATTTTACTTATATAAAATATAGATTTTTAGTGTTAAAAGTTTTTAAATTTTTGAATATCGGCTTTGAACTGTATTGTACCGAAATGTTCCAAAAGACCACCCGAATTTACAGACTGAAATATACCAAAAAAATGGAATGATATGTTATGAAAATTTCAAATTTAATAATGATATTGAGGATTTTATTTTTAAAATTTTTGAATTTCTCTAACTTGTGCTTACCCTGCCTAATGTGATTAGGGGTGTGCAAAATCCGCCCGGTCCGAACAAACCGATCGAAACGGAATCAAAATTTTCAGTTCGGTTTCTATTTTTTTTTTATCCACAAGTTTTCGGGTGAACCCGAACCTGACCGAAAACCGAATTTGTATTATATATTTATATAAATAATGCTGAAATATATCAAATATTCAATAGTGGTAGAGTGGTGAAGGTATTAGACTTCTATCTTGAAGTCAAGAGTTTTAACCCATATATTGAAAACTTGCAATATAATTTTTCTCAATTAAATTCTTTGAAAAAGGAGGTGCAAAAGCTGTTGCTAGGGCTTGAACTCGCGTATGAGAAGCTTTATCAAGGCGATTTACCATCAGATCACCTACGGATCTAAGTTACTTTGGTTCTTTCTTTTTTATTATTATTTATTCGGTTTACCCAAAAACCGAACCGATACCCGCCCTAAAATTTTGGTTTCAGTTCGGTTCATATTTCTTGGACATTTACCCGAATCGACATGCCCGAAAAACCCATTTGCACACCTCTAAATGTGATCCATCTGAATTCAATTTAGATTAAAAAAACTGAGTATAGTACATTCATTGTCACACTCTGTCTCATATAGCCCGAGGTGGACAGTTAGTATCTCATCTTGTCTCACATAGCCTATAATGGCAATTAGAAACCACTCTCCAAACCACTTAAGATAACATCTTTAATGGAAATAAATAAAGTTTATGTAGATATAAAGGTAAAATGTAGGTATAAATTTTTTATTAATATTCAAAAATATTAATAAAAGTAATATTAACAACAATTTAATATTAGTTATAATATGCACAATGTATTTACATATAGTTTTATAATTGGATTACACAAAATACACCCACAAAATGAGAGCGGCCTCAGACGAAGTGGTTGGACTAACCTTAAATAATATGTCTATAAAACTCTCCCTGCCCAAGGTCCACTATCAAGCCCTCCTATCTGAAATGGTTTAGAAAATAGACTAAAATGAGTACAAAAATACTTAATGAATAGATGCTACAAGCAGAAAATATGTAATTAAACCAAACATAATAAACTTTTCAAAGTTAGGAGAAACTAGAGCATTTGAAATCAGATTATAATTCACTTCAATATACTAAGCTCATTCTTACTTCAAACATGTATAAAGTTTAACTGAATTAAACACACTCTGTAAAACATCAATACAACTTTTATTTATATTAACCATCCCTATAATGAGTATCACAAACTGGCTATAACATACATGCCATCATAAACACACTATCTAGGCACACTTGATGGCTAATCCTTCAACTATATTAGCACGGTACGGCCATTCTCCTTTCACTGTCCTGCAATCAAGTGTCCTTTTATCTATTGCGCAATAGCAACCATAACAATATCAAATGTGCATATATCATCTCAGCACATATATACATCTCATATAGAGTAGTAATACACAAAAGTAAATATCATTTCCATTAAATAATCATTCAAAATATTGCTAACACATTTATAGTTCAAGAAAGCATTTAAAACCATCCATTTCTCTTCATAATTCAAGAAAATGAAACCAAAATGATTTTAGGCTCAATTAAGTCATCAAGCATCTAAAATGTATGTAATTAAATTGCATAACCAATAATTTAAATCAATAATACATATCATAATAAAGCTGGATTAAAACAATTCAAAAATATCAATTTAAATTCATAAAACCATATTTAAAAGCTCATTTATTGTTGCCATAAATAGGAGTAAAAAGGCTTGAACATCTACTTATAAAAAGTAGCCTTAATTGCACACAAGCAGGTCCATAAAAGTTCTACTCTATGATGCACAGACACCTCTATAAAGAGCCCAAGGTCCACTATCAAGCCCTCCTATCTGAAATGGTTTAGAAAACATAGTAAAATGAGTACAAAAATACTTAATGAATAGATGCTACAAGCAGAAAATATATCATTAAACCAAACACAATAAACTTTTCAAAGCTAGGAGAAACTAGAGCATTTGAAATCAGATTATAATTCACTTCAATATACTAAGCTCATTCTTACTTCAAACATGTATAAAGTTTTACTGAATTAAACACACTCCGTAAAACATCAATACAACTTTTATTTATATTAACCATCCCTATAATGAGCATCACAAACTAGCTATAACATACAGGCCATCATAAACACACTCTCTATGCACACTTGATGGCTAATCCTTCAACTATATTAGCACGGTACGACCCTTCTCCTTTCATTGTCCTACAATCAAGTGCCCTTTTATCTATTACGCAATAGCAACCATAACAATATCAAATGTGTATATATCATCTCAGCACATCTATACATCTCATATAGAGTAGTAATACACAAAAGTAAATATCATTTCCATTAAATAATCATTCAAAATATTGCTAACACATTTCTAGTTCAAAAAAGCATTCAAAACCATCCATTTCTCTTCATAATTCAAGAAAATGAAACCAAAATGATTTTAGGCTCAATTAAGTCATCAAGCATCTAAAATGTATTTAATTAAATTGCATAACCAATAATTTAAACCAATAATACATATCATAATAAAGCTGGATTAAAACAATTCAAAAATATCAATTCGAATTCATAAAACCATATTTAAAAGCTCATTTATTGTTGCCATAAATATGAGTAAAAAGGCTTGAACATCTACTTATAAAAAGTAGCCTTAATTGCACATAAGCAGGTCCACAAAAGTTCTACTCTATGATGCACGGACACCTCTATAAAGAGCCGTGTCCCGTATCGGAAATATTTTAGAAACTTATCGGAAACTTTTCGAGGCCGTTTCTGTAAATAAGATAAAAGTTTCAGGGCTGTTTCCAAAAATAAAATAAAGTTTAAGGGTCTTTTTGTAAAAAAAAAGAAGACCCGTGTATGCCCTAATACTTAATCCCACAATCTTAATTCATTCTCCCCCACAATCTTAAAAATTGATGTGTAGAATATTTTAGATGGATAATTATTTATTTATGAGTATTGAGAAATTATATATTATTAAGGGTGTTATTAACTTATTAGTTTATTTAAATATAGGATAAAATGAACATTTATTGATTTTGAGTTGTAAAAGAATTTTTTTGTATTTATAAATATTGTTATCATATTTTTGGACATATTTCATAATTATTTTTATGATAAAAAATATTATTAACTATGAAAAATATACTTTTAAATTGAACTTAATTTATAATTTATATAAATTAAATTTAATAATTTTTTATATTTATAAATTTACTCCTATATTTTTAATATTTATATATTGACCTCTATATTTTTAATATTTATAAATTGACCCCAGTGTCCCGTTTCCTATATTTTCTAGAAAAGCCGTTTTCTCATGTCCGTTTCTCCGTTTTCCATTTTTCCGTTTCCCCTGTCTGTGCTACCTAGGTTCTACTTCCCACTTGCAACTCCCTTTTCTTTTTCAGCACCTAATTTAATCAATTCCATTTATAATTCATTAAAATATTGAAATTTCATACTATCCTATCATGCAGCCCCCAAATATGCTAACTATACTATTAAACTCAATTTCACAAGTTTAGTTCAATTACTCTTAAGGGACAAAATTTAGAGATAATTTTAAAAACTTGCTGGGAATTATAGCGATAGAATTTGAAGCTCAAATTTTACACACTCTTGGATATATATGTTTAGTTTATGCTGTTAAAATTTCACTTAAATTGATCACCTACAGAGAGAGATATAGATAACTGAATCCAACTAGCTCAAACATTACTAATAGATGAGCAATAAAATATACAATTTTATTCAACTATGCTACAGATAGAATCATGATGCAATCAAGGCAAACTCATCCAATAAGTTCAACCATCCAAGTGATGATTTGATATATTTTGAGGGACCAATGACGAGGTCAAGGGGTAAGAGGTTCAAGAATGCATTAAATTCATTTGTTCTTAGCATAATAAATAAGGTGGTGGAGCCTCAAGATGAAGAAGTCAAGTTAGTTAGTTTAATTTCTTATTCAGAAGATGGAATTGGTGATTCAAGCGATACACACCTGTGTATCTCAGCACATGGCCGTGTTTGATGTATAAAAAATGACCAGTAGGGTACATACTTAGAAATACGCCCATGTAGTCAGCCATGTACCATTATGTCTCTTTTTAGGTATCGAAACACACTTATGTTCTTTGTTGTATGTTTGTGTCTTATCTGATGCATTAAGCCGAATTTTGTTAGTTTTATTTATTTTTATTCCTATTTTAGTATAAGGTTTTAGTTTAGGAAGTCCTTAGGGCTAAAGGACTTTTATACTCTTTGTGTTTTCTTACAAATAAGCATTATTTTGAAGTACAAGGAGAACAATTGAAATTTGAGAATTAATATATCAAAGTGAGGAATTTTCCCTAAACTTTGTTCTTTGAAAATTTTGCAAGTTTACTTGAATTGTTTTACATCTACCATTCATTACAATTACTAGGTTGGTTTAGACTTAGAATTATGTGATTGTTCATCTTATTAATAACTAAGTATCTTGCTTCAATCTTAATAAGTAAGGGGTTTAATTCCATCCACAACACAACCAATATTCTTGATAGATCATTGGACTGAAATTCAAAGTTGGATTCGGGTTCTACCTCTGTTGTAGGTAGGGTTTGTATCAGAGCTAAACTTCAAGGTTTGGTTAATTATCCTTTAATTTTTTGTATCATATCTCTTCTTCTTTTTTTCAATTCTTCTTAGATCCGAATTAAAAAAAATGTTGTGATTTATCCAAAAGGGTTCAAAATCAATCAAAAGACCCTTAAGTGATTTAATTTGTTAAATTTCTGCATCTATATAAAAAAAATTTATTCGAAATTTTGTTTTTTTGTTAGTGTTTATTGGTTTGGAAATCAGATTTGGCTTCTTTTGTTATTTTTCGTTGTTTGCATGTTTTTGATTTCTGAAATTGGTTAAGTTCTTGATTTTAAGCTAGGTTTTATTCACTTGCTAATTTTTTTGATTATTTGATTCGTGAATCATTGCTTTAAATTTTAAGTTTAAGCTGATTTTTATGATTGTGCAATTCCTGATGAATTTGCATTAGTTTTA
The DNA here is from genome assembly GCA_949673435.1 of Macaranga tanarius. Lineage (NCBI taxonomy): Eukaryota > Viridiplantae > Streptophyta > Magnoliopsida > Malpighiales > Euphorbiaceae > Macaranga > Macaranga tanarius. Next base: position 19,763 of record CATIWO010035599.1, read on the forward strand.
TTATAACCGAGATTTGTGGAATTTGAGTGGTAAAACACGAATGCTGAGCTCATTAAAGGTTAAAAACTTTATTGAGTGAAACACGAGTATGACAGCCCTTTAAATTGAGTGAAACATGTAAATGAGTGTTTTGTGAGGAATTTGTCACTAACCAATTTTTGTAGGGAAAACTAAAACAATGGCTCAAGACAGTGAAGGGATGTCAGACCTAAAGTTATACATGAAGGCCGTGACCCAAATGTTTGAAAGACTAAGAACAGATTTGAGAACTTAGATTGGAGATTTCTCAGACTGAGTTGATAAAATGGAGTCAAGTTATCATGAAGCTGCTAGTATAAATAATACTAGAAACTGAAGGAGACGTGAATAAGAGGACAATGAACAAACATCCAATTATTGTAGAAACAGGCAGATAAAAGTTGATAGTAACTTGGGAAGCATCAAAATGAAGATTCCAAGCTTCCAAGGTAAGAGTGACGCTGAAACCTATTTGGAGTGGGAGAAAAAGGTGGAATTTATCTTTGAATACCATCAATATTCCAAAATAAAGAAAGTAAAGCTAGCTGTAGTGAAATTTGCTGATTATGCCCTAGTATAGTGGGATCAGTTGGTGACTATTAGAAAAAGGAATTATGAACCACCTATTAAGACATGGGATGAAATGAAGGTGATCATGTGCAAGAGGTTTGTTCCTTTACACTATTATAGAGAATTGTACAATAAACTTCAAAACCTTATACAAGGATCTAAAAGTGTAGAGGAGTATCATCAAGTAATGGAGATAGCTATAATTAGAGCTAATATTGAAAAAGATCATGAGGCAACCATAGTAAGATTTTTGCATGGGTTAAATAGAAACATATCCGACTTAGTGGAATTACATCACTATGTTGACATGGAAGATATGTTGCATATGGCAATTAAGATTGAGAAGTAAATGAAGTCTAAAAACTCTAAAAGGCAATTCGACTTCTTATAATCCTGCATGGAAGTCAAATTGGAAGAATGGAGATAAAAGCTACAATAAGGCAAAAGTTGACAACAACAAAGGAGACAAGGAAGGGGAAAACGCCAAGGTCAAAGACAAAGGCAATACTTAACCTAAACGATCTCATGATGTTCAATATTTTAAATGTTTAGATTATGGACGTATCTCTTCTAATTATCCAAATAAGTGCACCATGACTATGAGACGAGGTGAAATCTTTAGCAAAAGTGATGATGATGAGTGTGATTTGGAAATGCCCAGACTTGAGGATGTAAGTGATGATGAGACTGTACAAAGTCTGTCACATGGTGAATTATTTATTGCAAGGTGAGTCATAAATGTGCAAGCCAAAATGGAGGAAGAGCTACAACGTGAGAACATCCTTCACACTAGATACAAAGTGCAAGATAAGGTATATTGTATGACCATTGAAGGGGGTAGTTATACAAATGTAACTAGTACTATATTAGTTGAGAAGTTGCATTTATATACCATAAAGCATCCAAGGCCTTACACATTGTAATGGTTGAATGATTATGGGAAAATAAAATTGACTAAATAAGTGAAGATTGCATTTTCCATAGGCAAATATGAAGATGAAGTATTATATGATGTAGTGCCTATGCAAGCATGTCATAACCTTTTAGGGCGTCCGTGGCAATATGATAGGAGGGTTAATTATAATGGATTTTCTAATAGATATTCTTTTATAATGAACAATGAACCCATCACCCTTAAACCTTTGACACCTAAAGAGGTGTATGAGGACTAAAAAATCCTAAAACAAAGAGTTGAAGAGTTTGAAAAGGAAAAAGTGCTAAAAAGAGAAAGAGAGAGTTTGTATAAGAAAGAAAAGGCAAACAAGCAAAAAGAGAACTTTGAGAAAAGAAATGAAAGAAGTGAGCAAAGAGAGGAAAAAAGAGAGCAAGAGGGGATGTGCAATGAGAAAAAGAAGATTGATGCCTATGCAAAAGAAGATTTGAGTGAATTAGAGGTAAAATAAGAGAGAAAAATAAGTTTTTATGCAAAAGAAAAAGATGTTAGGAAAGCTTTATTCTTGAGACAGCCTGTGCTTGTACTTATTTATAAGGAATCTTAGTTGAGTTCTAATGATCTTGAACCTTCTTTCCATAGTTCTTTTATGAGTTTATTGTAGGATTTTCAAGATGTGTTTCCTGATGATGTTCTTAGTGGTTTGCCACCCATTAGAGGAATATAACATCAAATTGACATTGTATCTTGTTCTATAATTCCAAATAAACCTGCATATAGGTGCAATCCTGAGGAAACCAAAGAGTTATAAAGGTAAGTTGAGGACCTTATTAGAGAAAGTATGAGTCCATGCACCGTTCCCATTCTACTTGTGCCTGAGAAGAATGGAACATGGAGAATGTGTGTAGATTTTCATGCCATTAATAAAATAAGTGTAAAGTATTGTCATCCTATTCCTAGGCTAGATGATATGCTTGATGAGTTGCATGGAGCTGTCATGTTTTTCAAGATTAATTTGAAAAGTGGTTATCACCAAATTCGCATGAAATAGGGTGATGAGTGGAAAATTGCATTTAAAACAAAAATATAGTTTATATGAATGGTTAGTCATGCCTTTTAGTTTAACTAATACACCTAGCACTTTTATGAGATTAATGAACCATATTTTGCGTGCTTTTATTGGGAAGTTTATGGTTGTTTATTTTAATGATATACTTATCTATAGTAAATCTTTAGAAGACTATATTGAACATGTGCATTTGGTTTTGGGAGTGTTGTATAAGGAACATTTGTATGCTAACCTCAAAAGTGTAGTTTTTGCACACATAAGCTTATTTTCTTAGGTTTTGTTATTAGTGCAAAAGGAATATAAGTCGATAAAGAGAAGGTTAAGGCAATTAAAAAATGGCCTAAGCCTAGAGGAGTTGGTGATGTGCAAAGTTTTCATAGTCTTGCAAGCTTTTATAGGCGATTTATAAGGGATTTTGGCACTATTTCTGCACCATTGACCAAAGTTATCAAGAAAAGCGTTGGTTTTAAGTGGGGAGAAGCGCAAGAACAAGCATTTAATGTGCTTAAAGATAAGTTGACTTTTGCTCATTTACTTGCTCTTCCTAATTTTTCTAAAATGTTTGAAATTGAATGTTATGCTTCAGGTTTGGGAATTGGGGCTATCCTAATACAAGATGGGTTACCGATTGCTTATTTTAGTGAAAAGTTAAATGGTGCAAGCTTGAAGTACCCTAATTATGACAAAGAGATGTATGCCTTAGTTCATACTTTGGAGACTTGGTAGCATTATTTATTGCCTAAAGAGTTCGTGATACACACTGATCATGAATCTTTAAAGCATTTGAAGGGGCAAAATAAGCTTAACAAATGACATGCTAGGTGGAGTGAATTCATTGAGTCGTTTCCTTATGTGATCAAGTATAAGCAAGGTAAAAAGAATGTGGTGGTTGATTCACTTTCACAAAGGTATACTTTACTTACTTCATTAGATGCCAAATTGCTAGGATTTGAATACATTAAGGAATTGTATGAAAATCATAGTGATTTTGGTAGTGTTTATCATGCATGTGAAAATGTTACTTTTGAAAAATTTTATAGGCATGATGGTTATTTGTTTAAAGAGCAAAAGTTATATGTTCCTAAATGTTCTATGTGAGAGTTACTTGTTCGTGAAGCATATCAGGGTGGTTTAATGGGACATTTCGGAATATCTAAAACCTTAGATATTTTGCATGAAAAATTTTATTAGCCAAACATGAAAAAAGATATCACTAGCATTTGTAATAAGTGCATTGTTTACAGATAGGCTAAGTCTAAATTAAAACCACATGGTTTATACATACCCTAACCTGTGCCTAGTTCACCTTGGATTGATATTTCTATAAATTTTGTGCTTGGTTTACCTATGTCTAAGTGTGGACATGATTCAATATATATTGTTGTGGATAGGTTTTCTAAAATGGCTCATTTTATAGCATGTAGAAAAACTGATGATGCTTAACATGTTACGGATTTATTCTTTAGGAAGGTAGTTCGTTTGTATGGTATGTCTAGAATAATTATGAGTGATAGAGATGTTAAGTTCTTAAGTTATTTTTGGAAAACATTATGGGGGTAAATTAGGAACTAAACTTTTTTTCTACCATATGTCCTTTTTTTTTTCTACCACATGTCATCCATAAATTGATGGGCAAACTGAGATGGTTAATAGAACTTTGTCTCAATTACTTAGGACTATGGTTAGGTATAATTTAAAATCATGGGAAGATTTCTTGCTACATATTGAATTTACTTATAATCGTAGTATGCATTCTTTTACTAATTTTTGTCCTTTTGAGATTATTTATGGCTTTATTTCATTAAGTCCGTTAGATTTAATTACTTTACCTTTGAGTGAACAAGTAAATTTAGATGGAAAGAAAAAGGCAAAATTTGTGAAATCTTTGCATGAAAAGGTGCGAGCTAATCTTGAGCGAAAGAATAAGCAATATGCCAAACATGCAAATAAGGGGCGTGTTAAGGTTGTATTCGAACTAGGTGACTGGATTTGGGTACATTTGCATAAAAAAAAGGTTTCCAGCTCAAAGAAAATCTAAATTGATGCCACATGGTGATGGACCTTTCCAAGTGTTGGAGCACATAAATGACAATGCCTACAAGATTGACTTACCCGATGAGTATAGTGTGAGTGGCACTTTTAATATTACTGATTTATCTCTTTATGATTTTGATTTAGGTGCTAATTCAAGGACGAATCATTTTGAGGAAGGGAAAATGATGCAATCAAGGCAAACTCATCAAATAAGTTCAACCATCCAAGTGATGATTCGATACATTTTGAGGGGCCAATGACGAAGTCAAGGGCTAAGAGGTTTAAGATGCATTAAATTCATTTGTTCTTAGCATAATGAATAAGGTGGTGGAGCCTCAAGATGAAGAAGTCAAGTTAGTTAGTTTGATTTCTTATTCAAAAGATGGAATTGGCAATTCAAGCAATACATGCCCGTGTATCTCAGCACATGGCCGTGTTTGATGTATGAAAAATGACCAGTAGGGTACACACTCAGAAACACACCCATGCAGTTAGCCATGTACCATTCTATCTCTTTTTGGGTATCGAAATATGATCGTGTTCTTTGTTGTATGGCCGTGTCTCGTCTGATGCATTAAGCCAAATTTTGTTGGTTTTATTTATTTTTATTCCTATTTTAGTTTAGGGTTTTAGATTAGGAAGTCCTAAGGGCTTGAGGACTTTTATACCTTTTGTGTTTTCTTATAAATAATTATTATTTTGATGTACAAATAGAACAATTGAAATTTGAGAATTAATATAACAAAGTAAGGAATTTTCCCTAAACTTTATTCTTTGAAACTTTTGCAAGTTTACTTGAATTGTTTCACATATACCATTCATTGCAATTACTAGGTTGGTTTAGATTTAGAATTGTGTGATTGTTCATCTTATTAATAACTAAGTACCTTGCTTCAATCTTAATAAGCAAGGGATTTAGTTCCATCCACAACCCAACCAATATTCTTGATAGATCCTTAGGCAAAAATTAAAAGTTGGATCTATGTTCTACCTCTGTTATAGGTAGGGTTCGTATCAAATTAGCTCAAACTCAAAACTAAAAAGTTATAATGAACTCTTTGAAGTTTCTCTAGAGTCAAATCTTACTTAATTTTGAGCTTCCTAGCTTAAGATATGGTGAAAATACAGAGACTGAAATTACAAGACTTCAGAACCCGAGAATTGTTAGTTAAAAACCCTAACTCAAAACATCCAAAACACACAAATTATTTGCCTAAAGAATCACCAAAGCCTTTAATAAAGATGATTATTACCTAAAAAAGGTTTAAAACCTTAAAATCTTTCTTATAAGATCAGCTTCTACTTGAAGAATTTAAGAATTCTCTATATCCCCCTTTTTTTCCTTAAGTAAATGCTTCTCTTCCTCTCATCACGTCTAAGATATATGTGTATGTACTTGTGAAAATGAAATAAGGAAGGTTCTAAACATATTTAAGATAAGCTAACATGTCAAATAACCATTTAGGCCCTTAATGAAGTGGTTAAGTTACCTATAAACCCTCAAGCTTTTAATTCCTTCATTTAAGTCATTTATTTTTTTCAATCGAATCCATTTCTTTCCTTGTCACTTGATTCCTCATCTTTACTTACATTTGACTTCATTATATATTCCCACTTAATTTTACTCAATTTGAGTGTTATCAAAATTTAAAAATTCTCATTCCTTTACCAAGTACTAACCTCAACTCAATCCTAAGCCATAGCTTAACTATACATGCTTATCATATTTTAATTTAATACAATATACAAATACAATGCATGATGGATGGATATGCATTTAGTACAGGGGTGTGACAATCCTTCCCACCTTAGGGAATTTCATCCCCGAAATTAGGCTAGAATAGGTGAGGATATTGGTTTTTCATATCCTCCTCTCATTCTTATGTGGCTTCTTCACTCCCATGGTGTTTCCACAAGACTTTTACCAAAGGTATAGTTTTATTCCTCAACACCCTGCTCTCTCTAGTAATAATTTCCACTAGGTCTTCTTCATAAGACAAGTTATCTTTTAGCTCCAAAGGTTGAGCCTGCAAGATGTGACTAGGATCACTCTTATATCTCTTTAACATAGACATGTTAAAAACATTATGGATCTGGGATATATCTAGAGATAAAACCAATCTGTAAGCCACTGGACCAACCCTTTCAATCACCTCACATGGGCCAATGTACCTTGGGCTCAATTTTCCTTTTCTACCAAACCGTAGTACTCCCTTCTAAGGAGAAATCTTTAAGAATGCCTTATCAAACACTTTATATTCAATTGGCTCCCTTTTTAAATTTGCATAACTCTTTTTTCTATCTTGTGCTTTCTTTAATCAATCTCGAATAAACTGAACCTTTTTTGTTGTCATTTGTATAATTTCTAGACCAACCAATTGCCTTTCCCTAACTTCATCGTAACAAACTAGAGTTCTGCACTTTCTACCATATAAGGCTTCATAAGGTGCCATCCCCAAATTAGAATGAAAACCGTTGTTGTAAGAAAATTCCATCAAAGGCACATACTTATGCCAGCTATCCTAAAATTCCATTACATAAGTCCGATGCATGTTTTCTAATGTTTGAATCGCTCTCTTTGACTGGCAATCTATTTAAGGATGAAAAGCTATACTAAACCTTAGCTTAGTACCCAAAGCATATTGTAAACTCGGCCAAAACCTGGATGTAGACCTCAGATCTCTATCTGATAGAATAGAATACGGGACACTATGCAATCTAACTACCTCTCTGGTGTAGATTTCTACTAGCTTCTCCAAAGAGTAACTCACCTTTATAGGTAAAAAGTGAGCTGACTTGGTCAAACTATCCACTATAACCTAAACAACATCATGTTCCTATTGAGTCCTAGGCAACCCTATCACAAAATTCATAATAATATGCTCCCATTTCCATTCAGGAATAGGAAGAGGTTACAATGTTCTTGCTGGATATTGATGTTGTGATTTAATGGCAAACCAAAGATCTACTCATAAACTCTGCAATATCCTTCTTCATCCCTAACCACCAATAGTTTTCTTTTAAAGTATGGTACATTTTTATGCTTCCTAGATGCATGGAATAAGCTAAATTATATGCCTATTCCATTATCCCCCTTTTCAAAACTTCAACATTAAGTACGAACAATCTGCCACCATAAAATAAGGTACCATCCTCTGAAATCATAAGGTCTGCCCTGTTACCCTGTTGGACTTGTTCTCTAAGCTTTACCATTTGTTCATCCTGACCCTGTGCTTCTCTAACTCTATCAATCGATACTGGGACCTTCAAAATGGTAAGCAATGCTCCATTCTCATCCTGAGCCAACTTCACATTTAATTCCCTTAAATCAAACAATAAGGGAATTCTTACAGTGCAAATATAAGATAAGTTACTCGAGGACTTCCTGCTAAGTGCATCTGCTACCACATTAGCTTTTCCAAGGTGATAATTAATGGTATACTTATAATCTTTTAGAAGCTCAACCTATCTCCTTTGCCTCAAATTCAACTCTTTCTAAGTAATATGTACTTCAAACTTTTATGGTCGGTGAAAATCTGACTCTTCTTACCGTATAAATAGTGCCTCCAAATCTTCAAAGTAAAAATAATTGTCAGTAGCTCTAGGTCAGGAGTAGGATAGTTCAACTTATGTGGCCTTAATTGTTGAGAGGTATATGCTACTACTTTACCTTGTTGCATCAATACATAACCCAAACCATTTTTAGATACATCACTATATACAATATACTCTTGCCCAGTCACTGAAAGTGTCAACACTGTTGCTGAAGTTAAACATGCCTTCAGTTTATCAAAACTGTCTTGACATTCTTTATTCCATATAAACTTTATATTCTTCCTTAATAATTTTGTTAAAGGTGAGGTAATTATGGAGAAATTTTGCACAAATCTCCTGTAATAGCCTGCTAACCCTAGAAAACTACGTACCTCATGCATACTAGTAGGAGGTTTCCAACTGATAATTGCTTCAATCTTCCTAAGATCAACATACACTCCCTCAGCTGAAATGACATGCCCCAGAAATACCACCTTCTCTAGCCAAAATTCACACTTGCTAAACTTGGCATACAACTATTTATCCCTCAATATTTGTAACATAGTCCTCAAATGCTTAGCATGCTCTTCCTCTGATTGTGAATACACTAGGATTTCATCTATAAACACAATGAAAAAGTTATCTAGATAAGGCTTGAACACTTTGTTCATCAAATCCATGAATGCAGCTGGAGCATTAGTTAACCCAAATGGCATCACTAGGAATTCATAATGCCCATATCGTGTTTTAAATGTTATCTTAGGCACATCTGCTTCCTTAATCTTTAATTGGTGATACCCAGATCTTAAGTCAATTTTAGAAAATACCCTAGCTCCTTACAGCTGAACAAACAAGTCCTCAATTTGTGGTAATGGATACTTATTATGCACTGTCACCTTATTCAACTGCCTGTAGTCAATACACAATCTCATAGTACCATCCTTCTTTTTCACAAATAAAATAGGTGCACCCCAAGATGATACACTAGGTCTAATGTAGCCTTTATCAAGTAATTCTTATAATTGTATCTTTAATTCTTTCAATTCTGCTGGAGCCATTCTATATGGAGCTTGAGAAATAGGAGTTTTCCTTAGTTGCAAATCAATACTAAACTCAATCTCTCAACCTTAGAAGATCTTTTGAAAATACATCTACAAACTCATTTACCAGAGGAAGATTATCAAGGTTCTGCCCCTTTTTTTCTATGTCAATAACACATGCCAAGAATGCTTCACACCCTTTCCTGATCATTCTTCTAGTCGTGAGTACTGAAATCATGCTACAATGCTCTGAATCCTTTTTGCCTCTGAACACAATTTTACCACCATCAGGAATCTAGAACTTTGCTTCTTCTTGTAATAATCAATTATTGCTTGATATTTAGATAAGACATCCATGCCAAGAAGAATATCAAACATTTGTAGTGCTAATGGCACTAAGTTTGCTTATGTTTTTTGACCTCAAACTCTAACTCACAACCCCAATAAATATGTCTACAAACCACTGATTCACCGATATGGGAACGAGAGGAGGATATGAGAAACCAATACCCTCACCTATTCTAGCTTAATTTCAGGGACGGAATTTCTTAAGGTAGGGAGGATTGTCACACCCCTGTACTAAATGCATATCCATCCATCATGCATTGCATTTTGCATATTGTATTAAATTAAAAATATGATAAGCATGTATAGTTAAGCTAGGGATTAGGATTGAGTTGAGATTAGTACTTGGTAAAGGAATGATAATTTTTAAATTTTGATGAAACTTAAATTAAGTAAAATCAAGTGGGAATAAATAATATGAAGTCAAATGTAAGTAAAGATGAGGAATCAAGTGTCAAGGAAAGAAATGGGTTTGATTGAAAAGAATAAATGACTTAAATGAAAGAATTAAAAGCTTGAGGGTTTCTAGGTAACTTAACCACTTCATTAAGGGCCTAAATGGTTATTTAACATGTTATCTTACCTTAAATATGTCTAGAACCTTCCTTATTTCATTTTCACATGTATATACATATATATCTTAGAAGTGATGAGAGGAAGAGAAGCATTTGCTTAAGGGAAATAAAAAGGAGATATAGAGAAGTCTTAAATTCTTCAAGTAGAAGTTGATCTTGCAAGAAGCATTTGAATGTTTTAAACCTTTTTTTAAGTAGTAATCATCTTTATTAAAGGCTTTGGTGATTCATTAGGAAAGTAATTTGTGTATTTTGGATGTTTTAAGTTTGGGGGTTTTTAACTAACAGCTCTCGGGTTCTGAAGTCCTATAATTTTAGTCTTTGTATTTTCACTATATCTTGAGCTAGGAAGCTCTAAATTAAGTAAAATTTGACTCTAGAGAAACTAAAAAGAGTCCTATATAACTTTAATAGTTTTAAGGTTAAGTTGATTCTATATTTAGCATGGTCGAATAAGATTGTACATTTTATTGCTCATTGTATCAGCAGAGTTTGAGCTGGTTGGATTCAGTTATCTATATCTCTCTCTGTAGGTGATCAATTTAAATAAAATTATAAGAGCATAAACTAGACACATATATCCAAGACTGTGTAAAATTTGAGCTTCATATTATGTCCCTATAATGCCCAATAATTTTTTAAAGTTAGCTCTGAATTCTGTCCCTTAAGAGTTATTGAACTAAACTTGTGAAATTGAGTTTAATAGCGTGGTTTGCATATCATTTGGGGGCTACATAATAGGACAATATAAAATTTCAATATTTTGATGAATTATAAATGGAATTGATTAAATTAGGTACCGAAAAAGAAAAGGGAGTTGCAAGTGGGAAGTAGAACTTTTGTGGAGCTGCTTGTGCAAAAGTAAGGCTATTTTTTGTGAGTAGATGTTCAGGCCCTTTTACTCCTATTTATGGCAGCAATAAAGGAGATTTTAAATATGGTTTAATGAATTTGAATTGATATTTTTGAATTGTCTTAATCCAGATTTGTTATGATTTATATTATTAGTTTAAATTATTGGTTATGCAGTTTAATTAAAAACATTTTAGATGCTTGATGACTTAATTGAGCCTAAAAGCTTTTTGGTTTCATTTTCATGAATTATGAAGAGAAATGAATGGTTTTGAATGCTTTCTTGAACTAGAAATGTGTTAGCAATATTTTGAATGATTATTTAATGGAAATGATATTTGGTATTGTGTATTACCACTCTATATGAGATGTATGGATGTGCTGAGAAGATATATGCACATTTGAAATTGTTATGGTTGCTATTGTGCAATAGAAAACAAGGTACTTAATTGTAGGACAGTGAAGAGAGAAGGGCCATACCGTGCTAATGTAGTCAAAGGGTTAGCCGTCAAGTGTGCCTAGAGAGTGTGTTTGTGATGACTTGTATATTATGGCTAGTTTGTGATGCTCATTATAAGGATAATTAATATAAATAAAAGTTGTATTGATGTTTTACGGAGTATGTTTTACTCAGTTAAACTTTATACATATTTGAAGTAAGAATGAGCTTAGTATATTGAAGTGAATTATAATATGATTTTAAATGCTCTAGTTTCTCCTAACTTTGAAAAGTTTATTGTGTTTGGTTTAACTCCATGTTTTTTGCTTGTAACATCTATTCATTGAGTATTTTTGTACTCATTTTACTTTGTTTTCTAAACCTTTTAAGATAGGAGGGCTTGATAATGGACCATTGGGCGAGGAGAGTTTTGTAGACATATTGTTTAAGGTTGGCCTAACCATCTCGTCTGAGGCTGCTCTCATTTTATGGTATATTTTGTGTAATCCAATCATAAAACTATATGTAAATACATTTTTCATATTGTAACTAATATTAAATGGTTGTTAATATTACTTTTATTAGTATTTTTGAATATTAGTAAAATTTTTATACCTACATTTTACCTTTATATCTACATAAACTTTATTTATTTCCATTAAAGATGTTATCTTAAGTGGTTTGGGGAGTAGTTTCTAGTGTCCATTCTGGTTATGTGAGACAGGATGAGACACTAACCATCCACCTCGGGCTATATTAGATAGGAAGTCAAGTTAGGTCAATTTGCTAAAACAAAGCTATTCAAAATCAATCTCAATCAAAACAACATACTTTCTAAAACAAGAATTTTGGGTAATATGCGTATCAAATAATTAGTCATAAAATATTGTTAAAACCTTCATCAAACACATGTAAGTAAACAATACCAATTGGAAATCCAATCACACTCAAAACTGTATCAAAACAAAGTAAACATTATTAACTATCCCCGTAGCATACATCATCTCTAGGGCTATAACCTCACTAGTTACACCCTAGCTATCAATCAGAAACTCACTATGGGCATACTTGAAGGCTAACCCTTCTGCTACATTAGCACAGTCCGGCCCTTCTCCCTTACCAGCCTGTAATCAAGTGCCCCACTGTCGAGTTTCGCACTGACAACTATAATCAAATCACATATGCATATCTCAATATTAGCACATTTCTATTCTGTCGTCTCAGGGGAGGCATTTCATGAAACAAAGTACATTTCTCATACTATAATATTTGCTTAAAGCCATTGGGGAAACATTCATTTAACAATGAAATAAAACTACATCAAGCTGCCCCATAATAGTAAGTATAAACAACAATTTATCAACAACTATAAGGTTGCCCAAGCTTATGGTTTTAAAATCCAAATCAGAATCAGTAATTAACATGATGAACCAACACAATCGCTAAATTGCTAAAACTTTGCAAAATGGACAGTATCCAGGGAAAACTTTGCAAAATTGCTAAAACTTATAAGAAATGAATTTTAACCTCAAATTTTATACAATTCTAGGTTTATGTTTCTAGAATATACTATAAAAATTTTACTTTAATTGGATACCCACAGAGATCAATATAGATATAAATTGAACTAGCTCATGTTATCCTGACAAATTGAGCAATAAAAAGTTCAACCTCATTAGACTAAACTAAAGGCAAAATCAGATCCAACCAAAAACTACAAAGTTATAGGGAACTCTTAAATGTTTCTTTAAAAGTAAACCAAACTCAATTTGGGGCCTTTTATCTCAGGATATAAAATAATTACAGAGACTAGAATCAACTCATGAAATATATCTCAATTCTGTAAACTTGGTTCAAAGATAATTTTGAAAAATCTCTGGGAAATATATAAAAGGAAATTTGAGCTCAAATTTCATAATATCTCTGATATATGTGTCTAGTATATGCTGTTAAAATTTTACTTAAATTGATCACCTACAGAGAGAGATATAGATAACTGAATCCAAACAACTCAAACTCTGCTGATAGAATGAGCAATAAAATGTACAATTTTATTCGACTATACTACAGATAGAATCAGCTCAAACTTAAAACTACAAAGTTATAGAGAACTCTTTCAAGTTTCTCTAGAGTCAAATCTTACTTAATTTGGAGCTTCTTAGCTCAAGATATGGTGAAAATACAGAGACTAAAATTATAGGACTTAAAAACCCGATAACTGTTAGTTAAAAACCCTAACTCAAAACATCCAAAACACATAAATTACTTGCCTAATGAATCATCAAAGCCTTTAATGAAGATGATTATTACCTGAAAAATGTTTAAAACCTTTAAATCCTTCTTGCAAGATCAGCTTCTACTTAAAGAATTTAAAAATTCTCTATACCCTTTTTTTTTTTTTTTCCTTAAGCAAATGCTTCTCTTCCTCTCATCACTTCTAAGCTATATGTGTATATACTTGTGAAAACGAAATAAGGAAGGTTCCGGACATATTTAAGATAAGCTAACATATCAAATAACCATTTAGGCCCTTGATGAAGTGGTTAAGTTAAACCTTCAAACTTTCAATTCTTTCATTTAAGTCATTTATTCTTTTCAATCGAATCCATTTCTTTCCTTGACACTTGATTTCTCATCTTTACTTACATTTGACTTCATATTATTTATTCCTACTTAATTTTACTCAATTTGAGTGTCATCAAAATTTAAAAATTCTCATTCCTTTACCAAGTACTAACCTCAACTCAATTCTAAATCCTAACTTAACTATACATGCTTATCATATTTTTAATTTAATACAATATGCAAAATGCAATGCATGATGGATGGATATGCATTTAGTGCAGGGGTATGACATTCATATAAAATAAAATAAATGGCCTCACAGAATTCCTGCAACATTAGCCTAATTTCGTCCATCATTCCTAACATAAGGCGTAAACTTTAGACTTTAAAGCTTACACACGCCGAGACCAAACGAAAGACTTTCTTCAATCAGCAAAGAGGGTGCGAAGAAAAGACTTTTTTTTAAAGAGAGGTTAATTATTTACCGACCAAGTTACTAAATTAATATTTTTTTTAAAAAACAAAATAGATAACTAATATTATCATTACATATTACATTATCCAAAATTAAAATAGTTAGGCACTTTATAATTTTTTTTTTTGAAAAACACTTTATAATAACTTTTGAGCTGGCCTTTTTTTTTTTTTTTTTTTTTTTAATCTTTTGTTTCTACATCAATTTCAACTTAAGGTTTTTAACTATTGGGAAATATTTGTCTCAATCTGATTTATGTGAAACTATAATTGAATGAAGTAATATTGAATTATAGTGAAATTTTTGTCTATTTTGAGTGCATTATAGTAGATGCATGACATAAATATAGAGAAAACACCTCTATTAGTATAATAATAGTATAATAACCTCAAATAAAAGGTTCTTTATTCCATTGTATCAAATGATTAACATTACAAACAATACAGATGTGAAGAAGAGAAACACTCTTCAATTAACAAAGAAAACAAGATATTTAAGAAGAAATTATAAAATAACTTCTAGCAAAGAGAGCATCAACATGTTCTTCTTTTAATATTTTCTCTCTTTCTTTTCAATCTTTTGCATTTTCATTACACAGTTTATTGAAGGTAGAAGGCAATGAATGACGCAATGGAAGCACCAACCAAAGATCCAATAACCGGCAAGCTAGCAGATGCAGCATTTGCTGGTGCTGGGGCAGGTGACTCCTGGGCCATCACTGCGCTCATGGAGGCGGCAGCAAAGAGGAAAGCACAAGCAACCTTCTTCATTTCCATTGTTAACTTATTTAGGCAGAAAAACAGCAAAAAAGCTCGAAAAAATTTGTCGAAAATCTTTGCCGAATCTGCCTTTGAATACAGGGTATTTTATTTGCAGCCTGAAAAATTTCCGTTGCATGGCAAGGTATATATAGGGGATTTCTATGGTTTTCTTGGTGGTAACGGTTTTTACTGGCTATATTTAGGTCATAAATTAGAGATTTATGTTCAGTTGTTTAATTACATTTTTTGTTCTTGGTTAAAAATAGGGGTTTGCTAATGAATGTGTGCCCTTCATATTTGAACGAGTCCTGTGGTTGATAGAGTCAATAGAAGAGATAAAATACAATTTTACATAATCTTGTCTCATGAGGGTAATGTAATAGAAAAGAAAATTAATGTAGTTGTTAGTCTTATCAAGGAAAAATATTAAAACACATCATATAAATTAATATAATGTGGAGTATTTTTGTTTACCATAATTATTCTAAATGTTCCATGCATTAAATTTTTTTTTGACCTGTATCATTAGAAATTTTTTGTTTTAATATTTTTTATACAAGATCCGCATTGGATAATAATTTTTCTCATGCGTGTAAATGAATACAATGTTAGCATTTAGTAAACTATAACTCTGGTTATATAAATATGCTGTTATAACGTAGATACGTATACTAAATATTCTTTTATAACATAGGATTAAAAAAAAGAATAACATAAGAACAATGAATGTAATGTTTTCCATAAAGGCAGCAAATTGCGATTTGCTCATCTTTAGTTCGAAGAGAACCGTCATTTTTCTTATAAAAAGCATATAGGTGCAATATTTTTAGACACATACACAACGTGTTGTATATAAGCCAAAGGGTCAAATTCGACCTCAACTATACCTTAAATTAACATTTGACTTTAATATTTTTTTTAAAGAGGATCATATTAGATCTTATTTTAAAATTTTTTATAAACAAGTGCTATAAATCAAATAAAGTTACGAAAAGTTATTTAGATTAATAAATAAATTGATTAATTTCCTTAAAAAATAAAGTTTCAATATATATTCATATAGAAATTAATTTATTAACTAAAATATATATTTCTTTTACTTTATTTTTTATAAAAAATTTCTCATTTTCAGTCCAACATTATATGTTTTATTTGGAAATTACATTTTATCTTTTCAATATTGTTACCATTAATATTTTTCTTTTCTAAAATAATTTTATATAGTTTTTTGAAAAAAATTTATGACTTTAGCTAACAATTAGATAATACAAATTTTAATTATTTTAATTTTAATTATTTTTATTAAATTGGATTAAAACTGATGAAAATAATAAAATTACTATTTTATCTATATAATATAAACACTAATCTCAAACATATTTTATGCACTATTATTTTTCAAAAATATGATTGTAATTATTTATTAAATATAATTTTAATTATTTTGTTATTAAATTTTGATAAACCTTCTAAAAATAATTAAAGGTACTACTTTCTTGTATAACAATCTAATATTACAATTTTAATAGGCTTAATCTGAATAAACTTTATATTTAGCGAATTAGACATCACTTTTTTGATATTTTGTAATTTTAATATTTTTCTCTACTTTTAAAATAATTTTATGAAAATTGTTAAAAAATTATAATAATAACTAATATTACAATTTTAATAGGCTTAATCTGAGTAAACTTTATAGTTAGCGAATTAGACATCACTTTTTTGATATTTTGTAATTTTAATATTTTTCTCTACTTTTAAAATAATTTTATGAAAATTTTTAAAAAATTATAATAATAACTAGTAAAAAAATGTCACGACCCAAACTCAAGAGTCATGACCGGCGCTAGGGAACGAAAATTTATACGAATCCGGAACCCGTAGCAAGCCTAAAATACAACATTCACATACAACATAAATACAAATTTGCCTCAGAATTAAAACTTTTAAACTTTAAAATATTATTCATATCCAACATCATGTTAGAACATTTAAACATACAAATCAATCACATCACATCTATTAAAATCAACTTAACATATTACAACAATAACGTACTACTACTGCAACATCTAAAATAATACAAATAAAAGTTAAATTAAATTTTACATAAATCAACCGGTGAAGAATGAATCCGGCGTAGAAGACGACTATGGGAAACCTGAAGGAAGAAATCCTGAAAAATAATTGAGGGGGGTCAGACCTCACTGAGTGAATTAATGTTATAAAATGCATGTTGATTTTAAAATCCTTATTTAAAATCA
>CATIWO010035621.1:0-12220 GCA_949673435.1 Macaranga tanarius
ATGTTTTCAATATTTAGTGATTTAATAGATGATTGTGTTGAGGTATTCATGGATGACTTTAGTGTTTATGGATCTAACTTTGCAAATTGTCTAGAAAATCTTTCTAATATTCTTGATAGGTGCAAGAAGCATGGATTAGTACTTAATTGGGAGAAGTGCCACTTCATGGTGCAAGAAGAGATTATTCTTGGCCATATGGTTTCACAAAGAGGAATTGAGGTTGATAAAGTAAAGATTGAAATCATTGCTAATTTGCCACCTCCAAAGTGTGTTAAGGATATAAGGAGCTTTCTTGGACATACGGGTTTCTATAGAAGATTCATCCAAGATTTCTCCAAGATAGCAAAGCCATTATGCAAGCTACTTGTTAAGGATGATGTTTTCGATTTTGATAATGTATACATGGATGTATTTGGGACTTTCAAGAAGGCTCTTACATCAGAACCGGTTTTGTAACCACCTAATTAGGAGTAACCATTTGAGATCATGTGTGAAATAAGTAACTTTGCGGTTAGGGCTGTTTTGGGGCAAAGAAAAGAAGGCAAGCCTTATATGATTTATTATACTAGCAAACTACTTGATGATGCTCAAATTAATTATACCACCACGGAAAAAGAGTTGGTTGTTATTGTTTATGCATTTGATAAGTTTAGAGCATATCTTGTAGGGCAAAAGGTCATTGTGTATTCCGATCATGCTGCTATCAAGTATCTTTTAAGCAAGAAAGATGTAAAACCAAGGTTCTTAAGGTGGATTCTAATGCTTTAAGAATTTGATTGGGAAGTGAGGGATAAGAAAGGAAGTGAGAATCTTATTGCGGATCACTTATCAAGACTAGATCAAGAGGGATTGAATAAGAATAATGATGGTGTGCCAATTAATGAGTCATTTCATGGTGAACATCTTCTTACTTTGGCTTCTAAGGAACTTCTATGGTTTATGGATTTTGCAAACTATACTATGAGTAGTATTCTTCCTTATGGACTTGATAATAGGCAAAAAAAGAAAATTTTGAATAATTATAAGTTCTACTATTGGGAGGAACCTTTTCTTTATAAGATATGTGAAGACGGTTTGATACAAAGGTGTATTCCTCAAAATGAAGTCCAAAATGTTTTGAGACATTGTCATTCCTTAGATATAGGCGGACACTTTGGTGCATCAAGATAACTTCTAAGGTACTACAATCTGGTTTTTAGTGGCCTACTTTATTTAAAGATGCTAGAGATTTTGTTCTTAAATGTAATAGATGCCAAAGAATGGGTAATTTATCTAGGAAATATGAGATGTCTTTGAAAGAAATTCTTGAATTAGAGATTTTTTATGTTTGAGGCATTGACTTCATGGGTCCTTTTCCTAGTTCTTTGGGCTATAAGTATATTTTAGTCATGGTTGATTATGTCTCAAAGTGGGTTGAAGTAATAGCTACTATTACTAATGATGCTAAGGTTGTCAAAAATATGCTTAAGAAAATTATTTTTCCAAGGTTTGGCACTCCTAGAGCATTAATTAGTAGGGCTGAGCACGGGTCGCGGAGAACTCCGAACTGTCCCGAAAAACCAAAAAACCGAACCAAAAAATCTCCAGAACAGAAAATATTCGTTGACTATTTGACTTTCTCCGAACCGAACTGTCCCGAAAATTTTTATTGGAGCGGGTCTGGAGAAAATGAGTTCTCCGAACCGAGAACCGAACCGAACCGAACCGGATTGCTCCGAATCGAAGAACCGAAACCAGAACCGATAATTTACTATATATATGTGTGTGTGTTTGTGTGAGTATGTATATTTCAAAAATTTTACAAATAGTTATTATCTTAATTTTTTTTTATGATGTATAATTAATTATTGATAAGTTGATGTATTATAAAATTGTACTATTATAATCATCTTATATTATATGATGTATTATAAAGTTGTAATATTATAATCATCTTATATCATAAAATTTTTTAGGATGTATTATAAAGTTGTACTATTATAATCATTTTATATTATATGTTCAAATTATAATCATCTTGTTTTATATGTTAAAATGTAAAATTATTAAAGTATAAATATTAAAATAAAAATTAATATATAAAATTTATAAGGCATATAATACTATTTATTGGATATAATATATTTAATATAATGCAATAATAAGATATATAGTTATTATTATTTTTAGATAATAAAATCTTCATTTTCTCCGAATCTCCGCTTCGACTTGCTCCGATTTTTCGAAGCAATTCGGAGTGGAGATTTTAATTTTCGGATCTGGGTCCGGAGAATTATTTTTTGAAATCTCCGACGTTCGGGTCGGATCCGGAGATTTTACATTCTCCGGACTTCTCCGAGACCCGCTCAGCCCTAGTATTAAAGTATACTAACTTGTATTAAAGTATAAAAAAATTGTAGAGAACTAATGAACAAATGGTCAATTTGCCCCTTGAACTTGTATCAACATGTCAAATAACTCGAATTTTAACTTTTTCAACAAACAGGCCATTTTTTTTAAGGCCAAATAAACCCCTTCATTTCACGAGTGTAGCAACCTCCTTACTAAAGTCAATTTTTTAATTCAATAATCAAATTCAAAAGATAATACTTATATGAGTTTGACTTTTCAAAATTTTTCTTTTATCTTTATAATTAGTTACTTTTACTTAATTTATCCTTCTTCTTATCCTTTGTGTCCCCTTTTATTTTGTTCTGCCCTAACCAACAACGTTAAAACCACCTCAACCTTTGTCCTTCGCCTACTGCTGCTGGTACTTCAGCTTAAGAGCCGTTATTTTGTTAAAAAATCACCCATTTTTATACATATTTCTAGTTTGCTAAAAACACAACAACTCATGGGTTTGGTCAAAAGAAGCAAGTGGGTGGTAATGAAAAATAGGAAAGAAACAAAGTTCGTTGGTGAAAGCAATCGGTTAATTATGTTCTTCGTTCGCCTAACAGTAATCATGAGTAACTTTTCTCTTTGCTGTCTGTCATCCCTTTTGTTCGCACCAGGTATAGTTTTTGATACAGTTTTTTAAGAATGAAAGTGAAGATGGTAATTGGAGAGTTAGATGAAGTTAAAGCTGAGATCGAGAAGCTCAGGGAAAATGCAAAGCAGAATTGTTTGAGAATCTGAAGCAAGCTCATCTTGAGCAAACCATTCAAATTCAACAATCAAAGTCAAAAATTGAGAAGCAGACACAAGGATCAATACTAAAAGGCTGAGGATCTCACAACAAATGGTTGAAGATCAAAACCAATAACCTCACACAATCTCAAAACAATCATTCAAATACTAGAAAACAATTCGAGAACAACCAATTTGAATAATTCTATTTTACAAAGTATAAAACTAATAAAAAAATCCTTCCATAACTATAAAAATAACCTGAAAACAACATTTAGTAACTAAAAAATAAAAAAAAAAAATCAAAACATCACATAACCTCAAAATAGCTATTCAACAACCACAAAACAACTTTCAACAAATATTTAAAGAAAAAATAGAGTTATAAAAAAATTCAAAACAGCAAAAAAATACCAGAAAATAACTTCAAAATAACCTAAGAACAACATGATAACAACCACAAAACTACCCGAAAACAATCAATTCGAATAGCTCTGTTTGCCTCTGTTTTACAAAGTATAAACAGGGCACTAAATCAACGAAAAACCATATATTAGCAAAAATCTATCAACACTCATACATCATAAAAACAAATTCAAAAATAAAATAAGAAAAAGTAAAATACAAAAATCACCCGAGTGCTAATAACCCAAAAAAAATTGATTCATCAAATCAATAAGAACTCATAAATTGACAAAAATTTATCAATAACTATAGCACAAAAAATACAAATTTAAAAATAAACTTAAAAAAAATAAAAAGAAGATGATGATGATGATGATGAATAAGAAGAATAAGAAGAAAAATAAAAAATATCTCGTTTGACCTTTCTTTATTGCTGTAAATCCATTGTTAATGGGTTAATTTTATAAATATTGTTGTGGTTAGTAATAAGTTTGGGAAAAGATGAAGAAATTGATGGATTTTGAGAAAAATTATGAAGAGAAGAACAGGAGAAAAAGAAAGACAGTATAAAAAATAGAAAAAATCGTAAAATTGAAAAATGCATAGATTAAAAGTGGGAAAAAAAAAAACTATTATATTTTTAAAATATTTTATATGACTTTAAGTTATTTTTTATATTTTACCTTAAAAAATTTAGAGTAACTAGTCCACTCTCCAACACAGCCAACACAGGCTGAGACACTAGCCCAGCCTGAACTTTTTTGTTCGTGGCCTCTTTTATCCATGTTTCAGGCCTGGACAGAAATAATTGGGCCACAGGCCTATCCATTAAGAAACCACAATTTTTTTTTTTTTTTTTTTTTTGAGAAGAAGAAAAACCACAATTTTAGGACAACAAGAAATGATAATTATGCCAACTGATAGCCAAACTATCAGGCTCAATTTAATTTAATTCAATTCCATCAGTATTTAAAGTTCACAAAAGTCTGACTAATTCAATTTGACTTAAGCAAAACTATAAAAATGATAAATAAATCTCAATAACTAATTTAATGCGACTGTATATATTAAAACTTGAATTTAAGATATTACTAAGTGAGAACATTTCCTTCTAACTGATTCAACAGTTATTTTGGTTTCTGATGATTATTTATAAATGTATAATAAGTACAGAAGATGTTTTCTTTGTAACTAAGCATGTTTCTTACTTCTCTTAATTTGGACTGTAAAAGCAAAAGTATTCCTTTTTAGAACTTCTATTGAATAATTGTTTAAGCATAATTTGTTAAATAATAAGTAAACATCAAATTAATAATGAAGTTTTGGATGTTTAGCCTAATGCCAAATATGCTATGTTTAATATTGTGCTGTTTTCTGATGGATGGTAGGTTATACTTTAGGATAAGAGATTATTATTCTTTAGCTTGCATCTGGTCATGACAATTCAGCAGTAGATGGACTGTCCCATCACTAAGCCAATTCGCATAATATATTACTCCTTAACAAACAAGAGCATTTCTTGACTTTTATATAACTTTTTAGTACGATTGCATTTTCCTATCAATGGAATCCTAAATAAAAATTTAATGAAACTTTATTTGTTTTTTTTTTAATTTAATAAAAAAGATTTAAGTGATCTAAATATTGCTATATAGTAAACATAAAGTACAAAATGACAGTAGCGAAATTCAAATTTTACATCTTCTCTTTAAAGTAGTTGCTAAACTACTTTCTCGCTTTTTTTTTTATCAGCATAATGCTATTATTCATATATGCATTAAACACTCACAAATTTATTTTATCTCCAAATTGTAATGAACTTTATATATTGCTTATGTATCAACAATGAAGAAACCCTCAAACTTGGTTCAAAAAAAAAAACCCCTCAAACTAATTATGGTTTAAAATGTAAAAGAAAATAGAAATAAATATACATATTTATACATAGATTAAGGCAAGGAATTGTACATGTTTAGTCTCATAAAGCAAGGATACAAGATTCATTCAACCCCCCACATCATAAAATGTACATAATAACATCTAACCCAGATCTTTTTAATTAGACTATCCTTTCATGGTGGATGTTAGAGTATACTTCTCTACTTAATATCTAATTTAGAAAAGAAACAAATTAAAGAAAGTTATAAGCCAAAAATTTATTTCAAATAAAAAACATTAGAGATCTTCAAAAAAATTGGTCTTGTTTATTTAGATCCCAGTTAAATCTACTAGTTCTTCTGATAATTCCTCCACCAATAATCCAAAGATACCAACTTCAATCTCCATTGCTGCCTCTCCCATCTGTTCTTGATGCCTTCTCCATCCTTCTATTTCTTTCTTGAAATCTTCTTCTACCATCATGTCAATGGTGTTAGACTCCACTTCTTTCCATGACTCAAACCTCTTGCATACCCTTTTAACTGTTGCTTCTCTTTCACCATAGCACTTCTCCTCGCACTCTTCCTCATTAATTACATCAGAAACTAATCTCTTCATGTCTTTCGGAATTTTTCGCAGGCGACAGAAGCCTGATTTACTGAGTTCTTCGATGACCATCATGTCGATGTTCTGTTCTCTGTCGGATAAAACAATCTCATCATCATCACTTTCTTCGTCATATTCATGTTCTTGCTCGAGCATTCTTTTCTCAAGCTCAACAGGATCCAGTTCTGCTAGTTTCTCGAATCTACGCAGCTTCTGCAACAGCTGCTGCTTTGCTCCTGTAAGTATCAAGAACATTAAATTATCAACTTAAGCTCAAATTAAAAATTTTTTGCAACTTCAACAATGCATACAGATTAATCAAAAACACATGTTCATTTCACTTAAGCTTACGTTGAGGTAGCAATTAATATTATTCCATTTGGGGTAAGAACAAATCCATTTTCTCAATGTAATAGCCATTTTCTAACAGAAGTACAGGTACATTGATGAACCCTTTTGTGTCTTTGTTGCAAATATTAATAGAGTTTAGACACTGACTTTATAATCTGAAGGGTTAGGCAGCTGTCAAGATAAAAGATCAGAAGGGCCAGCAAACATAAAATCAAAAGCTTAGGAACTGCATACATTAGGGGCCAATGACTGTCACAGCCTAATAAATTCAGGTTATCATTAAAACTTTTCTTGTCATTATTATTATTATTATTATTTTGGTGAAGAAGTAACAGAACAAACTTAAATATGCATATATGATTATGCAGCAGCTTTTATTTATGCATTTCAAATACTAATATCATTGAAGTGAGCTCATAACTGAAATGGGTACGGCCAATTTTTAAGTCTCCACCATAACAAACATCGATGACCTGCTGGCGATCATCAAAAAAATTAAAATCTACAAAATCTTTTATTATTATTATTATTCTATTTTCAAGAATTAGGCCTAAAGGACTATACCATGCTTGAGAAATCTCTTCTAACAATATAAAGAAGTGGGACATGTTAAAAGTTATGACAAACATTATATTTGCAGAGTCTATATCATTGAAATTTAAACAACAACAGCAATAACAACAATCAAATCTTTACAGCTTTCATCAATGGAACCCACTTAGATCTTAAATGATTCATGACCCTCCATTGATGATATAACAGAGTCCATATCATTGTAACCAAAAAGAAAAAATTAAAGAACACTGTTTACTAGTAGTACCGCCACAGTAAGGTTGCAGTGATTAAGACTAAGCAACCAACATCATACACTGGTACAAATTTCTTAAAATTTCTTTAATATATTGTGTATAATTTTGTCTTATTTTTAAAAGTATATGCCAAGATTAAGGAATTAATTAATTACTTTGGTCTATATATGAATTGAGATTATAATATATATATAAGTATGATTGGTACAACTTACTTTGTACAATTGCATAGCTGCATTCAAGATCAAAACCGTCGTCCTCACTATGATCATCATGTCCATCGTCATCATCTTCAAAAGGAGGGTCCAACACAGAAACAGGACTACATTGTTCTTTATCTTCAAGCTCCTCCTCTTCATTTTCTTGGAGTTTCTTTAAGCTTTCCACATCATCATTCTCTTTTCCCTATTGAAAAAGCATTACACAACCTTTGATTAAGACAATTATCTCTAATTAAAAATTTAGGTCCATAGTTAACAATTGTTGCATTTTATTTTTTATTAATAAAAAATAAAAATAAAAATAAATGACTTATATACCAATGAACTATATATTAAAAGAAAAATTATTGTTTATACCAGGTGTATTATGGTAAGATTTAAAATATAATTTTTTTTAAAAAAAAAAATTGAATAACAATTAATTTTACAAAAATTCTAACTCCACACTTTGGAATTGCATTTTGTTAAGATGTGCATATGTACAAAACTTTTGGTGGGTAATTTGTTGACTTTTCTTTAATTAAAATTTTCTTTATTTTTAAGAAAATATATGTATATAGCAATTATACTAAAAGGGTTGTTGGATTTTGGTGAAGGGATCTAACAGAAAAAACAAAAAAAAAGGTTTTGTCCTATCTTGAAAAATTATTTTAATTGACAATGTAGTCTTTAAAAATGAAAAAGATTTGCATGGCAGATTCATAATCAAAAGGTGCATTTTATAAACATACAGTACAACTAGCAAGAAAATGACATCTACAGCCTCCCTAAACAACCGGATCTTCTAAAAAATTGACATGATTTGGAAGGCTATATTTGTCATTTGAGTTGAACTTCCGGCCAAAATTACAGAAAAAGACCACAATTGCCGACAGTTCAAACTCAGTAATTAACCTGAGTCACGAGTTCACTAGCTGGGCTACAGTTATACGTACCTCTGTTTTATGACGAGAAGGTGAGGTAGCCGGAGACAAAAAAGCAGGTGTCCGGTGGCCGGAGGAGCATGAAGGACTTCTCTTAAGTACAAAATGAAAAGGGCTATCACAGAAGTGATCATTATTATTTTCATAAGACGAAAAATCACTAATGCAATTAACCTCAATAAATTTGTTAACAAACTCCATATCTTCTTCTTCTTGGCCGCTACTTGAAGTCTCTAAATCCAAATCCCAAGACTTCTCTTCATTGTTACTTTCAGACCAAACAGCGCTACAGCTTGACCTACAAAATCCCATTTCTTGTTCTCTTTCTCTGTATAGTTTTTTAGAGTCCCACTTCAGAATGTCCTTAACTGAAGTTTTAGCTCCATTGAAATGGCGGCCATTAAGCTCTCTCTTTCTGGTTCTATGACTACTACGATGAGTTAGTCTCTTCATTAAGGACCCAAATAAACCAAACCCACCAGTGTTCTTGGACTTTTGAGAAGATGATGATGGTGCTGATGCTTGTTTTTGGATCCTAAGAGCAGCTTCAAGAAGAAGAGAAGCAGTTTTAGCAGGGATGTGAAGAAAGATAGCATTTGGGCTTTTACAAGGGCTTTTAATAGGAGATTGCAGCTCAAAAAGAGGTGATCTTTTAAGGTCTGGAGAGTTAGTAACAGAGAAATTAAAACAAGCATTTTTGCAAAAATTATGAGAAATGGGTTTTCGTTTCTTGATTTGTAACAAATGGGTGTTTGTTCTTGGAGGTGCTGGTTTTGGTTTCTTGAGTTGACAACGCCTGTCAGCAATGTATTTCTTGAGCAAGAAAGGCTCTTGATCCTCTTGTAATAGCTCATGTAAAGGCTTTTGAGCCATCATAATAAGTAGTTATTATTAAAAACTGATCCTGCTGCTGCTGCTACGTATGGCTTTTGACAGAAAGAAAATTTGTGTTGTTGATTTTTTTTGGTTCTGGTTCTGGTTCAGGTGTTGTTGGGTATAAATTTCAGCACCATGAAAGAGAGTTGAAGAGATTTCAACTTTTAAAACTGAAAAATGAATTGCAAAAAAGAAGAGTTTTTTTTAAAAAAAAAAAAATGGTTTTTGTTTTGGAGGAAGAGGAGGAGAAGAAAATGAACTAGTTGGCCATAAATATAAACAGAGAGATGAGTGGAGAAAAATAGGAAGGAATGAAGAGGCTTCCTCATTCAAATCTGGAGTTTAGTATAACGAGGCAAGCTGATCCTAAATAAAAATATAACAATAATTAATTTAATATACACACACAACAAACAAATTATAACTTAAAAAAACAATGCAAATTGTAAATAATAATAAATAGACAATTTGTAATTTTTTCTATTACCTTATTAACTAAGTATTTTTTTTATAATTATTTTTCATATATGATACTACATATGTTTCATTCTAATTGTCGTTTAAAAAATAAAATTTATTCCATTACAAATGACTTGTTTAGATTACCGATAAAAATAAATTTTTCTTTCCAACTTTACCCATATCTTAATTTTAGAGTTTGATTGGAGTACTAACTTTTGATCTTTCTAAAAGAGGGTAATATAGTCATTTACACCTATAATTATGCTTATTAAATAGGATTTTTAATCTTTATGACACTATCTTAAACGACAATTGAAATATAATGGATGGAATAACTATAAGAATTTTGATTGAAATTCTTATGGAGCGGGGGTACATCATAATTGTAAATAATAAACTATCACTAGACTCTTTCGGTAGAATTATAAGAATAATAAATATTTTTTAATATGACTATATATATTATAACTTAAAGTTAAAATGTCCGAAAATAATTTATATCAACTAATTCCTATAGTTATTGGTAAAACAAAAATTTTTTAGTCTCTTTTTTTTATATATACAAATGCTAATTTAGTAATTTATTTTAAAAAATTCAAACCTTTTATAATTTTAACAAATAAAAAAAAATAAAAGTTACTAGAAGAGTAGCATGAAGTGTAGTATTTACATACGTACGGTTATGGTGTGAAGGGAATGGTTTTTTTTTTTTTTTTTGGATTGATGAAGGGAAGGGTATTAGGGAGATAAAATTAGTAAAATGTCATTTTCTCTAATGATAATAGTGGAAGTTTATTACAGTAAAAACAGGGGATGTCTAATGGTACACTGGCAATCACAGGATCGATGGGGGCACCGCTGTTACACTCTACAACCTCCAGCTTCCTGGGCACATGTTCTTGCTTTTCCTCACATACTTCTTGGGTACTTTTTTTTTTCCTCGTAATTTTTACATTATATTAAAAAAAATGTTAATAATTTTAAATTATATTGGTAAAAATAAAACCTTAATTATTTCCTACCAATTTTGCCTACATTCCTTACTCAGTCAACATAAATTGATTTGTGTAGTAAACTAATATAGTGGTTTTTTTTTCAGGGAATATATATAGTGGTATTTTAAGTACTAATAAAGTGATTATTTCAATAAAAAAATAATTTTGTAATTTGTAGTCTTTTAAAATTATAATTGTTATTTTATCATTAATCTTTTCCTTTTAAATCAAGTATAAATAATTTCACAAATTATCAATAACAAAATTCAAATTTCACATCGTATGATACCCTTAAAAAAAAAAATAGCCGCTAGACTACTTGCTCACTGCTAAAACTAGAACTATTTAATAATGTCTTTAATGGATTTTGAAAAATTTTAAGCCATAATAATAATAATCCAAATATAAATTGATCAGAATATTTATCTTTGATTAAAGGATCCAAATGCAATATATTCAAAATTAGCTAAGCATTCCATTAACAAAAAATGTATATATAGGTAAGCATAGGTACCAAGTTTTTGTTTTGTCATTTAAGAAGAGGAAAGATTAACCTGAGAATTATCATTTTAGTACATTGCAAATAATGAGTTTAATTGTTTCAATTAATTTGGGAATGATGAAATTTAAGGAGAGGATTTATTGATTTCAGGCTAATCATTTCTTATATAAATGCTATTCGAGATATATAGAAAATAAGAAATTCAATCATTTGCACCACCAAATGTAAAAATTGAAAGCAAAAACTGCTCTTTTCTAATTTTGTAATCATTTCTGATGAATCACGATTTGTTCATCAACTTAAAATAGTGTATCTTCTTTTATATATATATATATATATATATATAGTGTCACACTTTATCCTCTAATTAAATATTAATATTCAATTATTTACAGTAATCATAGTTATTAAATTCTTAATACACTTAATGACCTTTTAAGGTTATACATACGAACACTCGATGGTACAATTCAAAAGCTGTGCAATTAAAACCTTTCATTCTTACAGCGATTCTCCGACTTATAATTTCATCAAAGTCTCAACTTATATTTTTCTTAGTATTTCTATGCCATAACATCATCATTATCATATATAACCATTCACATTTAAAATACCAATTCATCATCCATAATCATAACCTCATAATATACCAAGATTAAACATGCATATAAATATATCATGAGCACCGTGGTGCTAACCATCCATCCATACATAAAATATACATCATGAAATATATATGTACAATCAGAGTACTAGATGCTAATACAAATATTAGAAGGTACATCATCATTTGCCCTAGAATCTAACCCTCAAATATACAACTCGGAGCTCAGTCCGGTACAAGATGGTAGTGAAGGTACAAATATCAACAGCAGCACAAGACCAGGTCTAACCTTCAGCAAAATAACTAGCCCACTGGCTCAAAGATCACTCTGGTGATACGCTCGATAGGGTGTAGGAAATGGCTGTAAGCAAAAAGCCCAAAATCCGATGCATCCACAAGACTGCATCACACCCAAGTGAGGGTGACCTCGACATCCAGGGAGGTGGCATAAGTGACGCGGAAGATAGAATAAACGCT
>CATIWO010035623.1:0-34741 GCA_949673435.1 Macaranga tanarius
CTTTTTGGCATAAAATCTTATGGATGACAATCAAGAATGGGAATTGGAATTTCCCGATAAGCATTTAAGAGCTATTGAGATATAGGGATGGCGCATGTACTTTGATGGAGCTGTTGGCAGGGGTTGGAGTAATCCTAGTCACACCTGAAGGTGAGATGATTCCTATGGCCAAGAGACTTGAATTCAAAGTAACTAATAATCAAGTAGAGTAGGAGGCATGCATATTCGGGTTGAAAGCTTTACAAAGTACGAGTGCAAAAGAAGTAATAGTGTACGAGGATTCGATATTAGTAGTGAAGCAAGTTTCAAAGGAATAGGAAGTTAAAGAGGATAGGCTGAGGCTTTATGTGAATTATTTGGTCACTGTAACTCTTTCTTTCAATCAATGTAAATTCATACACTTACCTCAGGAAGATAATAAAGTTACAGATGCTCTGGATACGTTAGCTTCGATGTAGGAAAGTGGTACCGAGGCTCCAGCTAAGCCTTTGATTCTAATGAAGTCCAAGACTCCATGTCATAAAGAGATAAAGGTAATGCCAATGGGACCAGTGGAAAATCCATGGTTTTATGATTTACAGAAGTACCTTGAGACTGGATAGTTTCCCGAGGATGCAGATAGGAAGGAAAAGACATCCTTAAAAATGCTATCTAGATGCTTTATCAGTCATCTTGGTATGCTGTATAAGAGAATGCCAACTGAGATACATTTGCAATATATGGATAAGGAAGAAGCTCAGACGATCATAGAAGCTGTGCATATAGGTGTTTGTGGGCCTCATATGAATGAAATAGTGTTGGCTAAAAAGGTAACTCGTCAGGGATACTTCTGGTTGACCATGGAGTTAGATTGTGTCAAATTTGTAAGAAAGTGCCATAATTGCCAAGCTTATAGGGATATTAGTCATTTTTCTTCAATGAAACTTCAAGGGTTGATATCTCCGTGGCCTTTTATAGCTTGGAGAATTGATATAATCGGGGAAATAAGACTAGTAGCATCGAATAGACATTGATATATTGTGGTGGCGGTGGATTACTTCTCTAAAAGGGTCGAGGTCGAGTCGTACACTTCGGTTTGGTCAAAACAAATGGCAAGGTTCATAGAGAGGAATATAATCTATAGATATGGATTACCTTATCATGTTGTGACTGATAATGGGGTTCAATTTTAGTCAAAAATTACTGCATTACTCCGGCACTACAAGATAGAGCATCACCGGTCATCTCCCTATCGTCCTCAGGCTAATGGTGCGGTTGAAGCTGCAAATAAGAACATCAAGAGAATCTTGGCCAAGATGATAGAGAATTATAGGGATTGGTCTGAATATTTATAGTTTGCATTATAGGGGTATCGAACGACTATAAGAACATCTACTGGAGTTACACCTTATTCATTAGTATATGGATGTGAAGCAGTGCTGCCAGTAGAAGTGGAAATTCAATCTCTAAGGGTTATGCTAGAAACCAAGATTACTGAGTATCAATGGGTAGAAAGCAGATTGGCACAATTAACGATGTTAGATGAGAAGAGATTAAAGGCCATGTATCATATGCAATTGTATTAGAAAAGAATCGTCAGGGCATACAATAAAAAGATCAAGCCGGGGAAGATAAAAGAGGGTGAGTTGGAATTGAAACACACAAAGCCATTGCTCACGCACTCGAGGAGGAAATTCAAGCCAAACTGGGAAGGTCCCTACCTGGTTAAGAAGATATTCTCAAAGTGTGCGACCATTTTGTCCAATCTAGAAGGGAATGAGTTTAGAAATCCCATCAACATAAATAAGCTCAAGAAATTCTTTCTGTAAAGTCTCACTAGAGAGAAAACCTCAAAAGAAGCTGTCTAGGCAAAAGTTAGAGCCAAAAACAAATCCTGCTAGGTTGAAAACTCCACAAAGGAGTGGCATAGGCAAAAGTTAAGGATAAATAAAAAATAAGAGAGAGAAAATAAAATAGTTGGATGAAAAACTTACAAGGGCAAGCCACCCAATGACAGAAGAGATGTCAAAAGTAGTTTGTATGTACAATTGTGCTTATTTTAAATAAAGAGGTTTGCTTTTTTATTGTCAAATATTACATTAAATACTTATTACAATAGGTTTAACTTAAAGGAAAGATATTGCATAAGACAAGCTAAATCTAATTAAGTTGCTGAAACTAAAGAAAGAAATAAATCTAAATCCTTTTCCTTTTGTTACTTCTCATCTATTGCATGCTAATTCTAAATAAATCCCTTGTCTTCTCACCCTTGATCAATTCATCTTATTCGGTTTGTTGTAACTGGATCCAAGCTTTATAATGATTATCAGTAGTAATGTCTCCATCCAACGAGATGCTTTATCTAATGGTACGGCACGACCAAGTCGCTGACATATTATCTACAAAATTTTGGGTCAGAGAGCCAGGTTGGAAACCATGAGTGGGCTCTATGATCATTTGCTTCCCTTTATATTGGCGACAGAGATGAATTGTGTAATAGAATGAGTAGAAGTTCAGTCCGATAAGAGGAACATAAAGAGTGTATGTTCTGGTGGTCACGTGCTTGATGTTCCACCAAGGATACATCCACTGAACTCTGATATTTGGAAAATTGGCCAACCACTCTTTTAGATCAGCTAGAAGTTTCTGCAATGTATTGTGGGGGTCCTAACAGCCTCAATTTCTCTTGGAGCTAAATTTGTAAAAATGGAGGGATATCAGCGGCAGGGGAAACTCCATCATCTTCATCACCAGCGCTAGAGTCATCATCATCATCATCTCCGCTCCCCATTCGAAGATCAACTAGCTGATGTTGGAGTAACCGGATCTAGGTCTCCAATCCTACACAATGTGTCTATCCAAATAGAAAAGGAAAATAGGTAAGTTAATATCATAAAAGCATGCACACATATTGTATAAAAACAATGACATACCTTCCAGTCCTCTTACATCTAGAACATGAGATCCTACTGGGCCTTGAACAAACCATATATATACTCACCCCGCTCTCTAGGAATCTGCAGGTACAAAGGCATAAACCATGTCAGTGCTAATATTTTGATGCAATAAGCAAATAAGAGAAGAAGAGCATGAATAATACTCACGTGGGTAGTAGTATAAGGCACGGGTGATGGAAAGTCTACTTCAGGCTCCAATCCCAAAGAACGAGGCACCCAAGCCTTTGGAGCGACTGCAGGCCATATGGGAAGAATGAGTGTGCGGTCAAGTGCAGGATCCATGGTAGAATGGTGGAGAGAAAGTGGAAGTTCAAGGAAGAAAAGAAATAAAGAAGTGCGAAAAGTGGAAATGAAATTGAAAATGATATGAATTTATATAACTTTGGCAAATTTCCAACTTGGTCCTTTTAAAAAAATTTATCTTTTGATACCTGAAGTTAAAAGTTGACTAAAACATTAAAATTTCTTTTGCAGATACAAAGTATCCCAAAATTGAAGCCTTTTGGTTCGGACACCAAGGTAGGACGGTGACCCGAATCGAAGCCTCTTGGTTCGGACACCAAGGTAGGACGACGACCTAAATTGAAGCCTCTTAGTTCGGACACTAAGGTAGGACGCAACCCAAATTGAAGCCTCTTGGTTCAGACACCAAGGTAGGATGGTGACCCAAATTGAAGCCTCTTGGTTTAGACACCAAGGTAGGACGACGACCCAAATTGAAGCCTCTT
This sequence comes from Macaranga tanarius, assembly GCA_949673435.1. NCBI lineage: Eukaryota > Viridiplantae > Streptophyta > Magnoliopsida > Malpighiales > Euphorbiaceae > Macaranga > Macaranga tanarius. The sequence goes on from CATIWO010035623.1 coordinate 3,665, forward strand.
GGTTCGGACACCAAGGTAGGACAGTGACCCAAATTGAAGCCTCTTGGTTCGAATACCAAGGTAGAATGGTGATCCTAAATAAGAAGCCTCTTGGTTCAGACACCAAGGTTAGATAGTGACAAAACCATACCTCTCAGGTTGTACCCCGAGAATGACGGTACATAAATTGAATCTCAGGATTCAAAGATATCTTTTTACTTTGTTACATGTGTGTTTTTTTTTGAAAAACCAGATTTTAAATTTATGTTTAAATGGTTTTCCAAAAACTAATTGGGCAAACTGTGGACACATGGCCTGACTCAGCCCACGAGATAAAAGCCAAATAATGAAAGCCCAAGAAAAATAGGTCCAACAATATAAGGTTTGAAGCCCAGCCCATTCAAATGATTTATCTTAATCTAATCCTAGTTTGATAAATAAATATAATCTGTGATAAAGTTGGTGATAAAGATAATTTGAAGAGATATTGATTTAAAATAAAACACTGATATATGAGAAGATATTTATTTATAAAAGCCAGAGAGAGTTAAAAAAAGAGAGGGCACGAAAAATAAATGAAAAAGAAAACAAAAAACTTTTGGCAGGGAATTAAAAAAAAAATACACAGAGAAAAGAAAAAAATTGATAAAAGGGCTTGGGATTCAATCTTACACTACGGGACTCACCATTGTAGTCTACCAAAGGAGCTTCTGAGGGCAAATCACTTTATAACGGTAATTTTTTTAAACTTTCAATTTCTTTCTATTTCTTTTAAATGCATGATTGAAAATTGATGATTTAATTGTATGATCTTAAAATTGTACATTCTTTATATCATGGATTTAACTCATAATATAATTTATGATATCGTGTATGGATAAATGATTATTTTAATTTTAATGTTATAGTTGCCCAAATTTTGTGGTCCTTTTTTTTTATTTTTTTTATTTTTTTCCGATAATTCTTTACTTGTTCTTATTTAATTTATTTGATTTTTTCTATTTTAATTGCTACTTTTTATTTTTTTAGCATGTTTATTTTGTGCAATATTTTATTTTATTATTTTGTTTGATTGATTAATTAATTATGATTAATTTAATTAGGCAGATTATTAATTAAATAATTATTTGTTCAATTGGGTTATTTGATATTGTGAAATATTTTTATCTAATTTTAGATTTAATTTTTCTTTTGATTAATCTAGCCTGAATTTAATTATTGGTTATTTTTATTTTGTACTAACTTTGTGAAAAGCCCTAGAGGGAGGGTGAATAGGATTGATGGTAGATTTTTAGAATTAAAAGAGAAGGCTATGAACCAAGTAAGAACAAGAACAATCATACAAAAGACACAATAATTTAAGGAGTTTGGATTCTCAACAATCCTACATCTCCACCTAACTTATCCCCAAGTTAGGATTTTCAATCACCCACACCAATCTTATTACCAAGATTGTATACAACAATGTGTTTTGAGGCTCAAAACTAACCTTACATAATAATGTGTTTTTCTTGGCTCAACACAAACCAATCTGCAAGAGTTTTCAAGGCTCACTCCAAGACCTTCACAATCAAAGTGTTTTTTCAATGGCTAAACATTTAACCAACAAGAGATAACACCTCACTACCCAGTTCTTTAATGCCCAAAGAATGAGTAGAAGAAAGGAGTCCCTATCTCTAATCACACAATCCAACTCTCTCAAGAGTTAAAAAAAATACTAAGAATGAATTACAAAGAAATGTTCAATAATGTTTAATTGCATCAACCAACAACCTCTAATAAGTTTTTGGCATCAATATATATAGAGGAAGCCAAAAACTAGCTGTTAGAGACTCTAGAAGTTGTGCCTAACATATCCCTTAAAAAGTGCTTCAAAAGATAATTTTTTGGGCTAACAGATGCGTCCTCACAGTCGTAATTGAGTGCTCACGACCGCGACCATCGAAAATCTAGCCGTTGGAGTCAAATTTGCCCGTTGTGTTATGCAGGTGCGTGCTGATGGTCCAGGTCACGATCGTGAGTGCACAATCACAGTTGCAACCTACATGCTCGTGACTATGAGCATGCAACCATGAGCGCCCCAGATTTTTCACTCCATTTGCTCACTTGCTCACTTCAAATGCCCGATGTTCCTCACCATCTGGATACTGTTCACTCGCGACCGTGAGCATGCAAGTGATGAGCACAAATCTGCAAGCATATAGAATCGCAAGCAGTAGTAATAAAATATCGTCCCACAGAGATTAGAAAATTGAATACTGAAATAATCACTATGTTTGTTTATTTAGACAACGAAATAGAGTTTGGATTCTTTAAGAACTAACACTAAATCAAAATAAAGAAAAACTCAAATTCAATCAAAGTTTAAAAGCTACGGTTCTTATTCTTAAATTGACCATTTCAAAAGATTGATTAACTAACTAGGTTTACTTAATCCTAATTCATTTTGAAGGGATCTTAGGAATCATAGATTTTCCTCTCAGATAAACCTATGATTAATTGGGAATTAATTAACACTAAGTTTACTGGCTCTCACCAACCTAATGTATTTTAAATCTAATTTTAAATCTCAACCTTTTAATCAATATTAATCCACTTAACTGTATCTCAACTAATTAAGCAATTAATAGGTCATTGCCTAATCCTATAGAACCTATCTCTCAATTAAGCTATATAGTGTCAATTCAATCTTAGGTTGGCCAGGCCCAAAATGACATTAAGCACAATAATAACTAATGAATTAAAACTAACAACCTAACATTAATCATAATAAGCACATGGTCAATTCAGAATAAGAACCCTAAAAAGGAATCTAGCCACTCATATTAAAAAGAAAAGAAAGAGATGAAGAAATGAAGAAAATAATTCCAATCATGATGAATAATAAGAAATGTTAACAAGAAAACTCCCTTCACCAGGGTGTAAAGAAAGCTTATCCTTCAATCTTCAAAACTAAATCCTATTCTAATATGAGCAAAAATAAAAACAAGAACTAAAAAAAAGAACAAAAATAAAAACTAGAACTAGAATTAAAAACAGAACAACCCTTAAATGAAAATGAAATGGTCCTATTTATAGACCCAAAGACCTAGTAAGAAAGGTAATCTAACCCCTTTCAAACTCTATCTAATAAAAAACTGAGAGATAAGTCCCTTTCTATCTAAACTTCAAGGATTGATCCAATCTTCATCCCAATGCATCCTACAAAACAAAATACAAAAGAAATTATCTAAAAACAACTAAATCCTACTAATTAAGACAAAATAACAAAACTAACTAAATTAACTAAAAACTAACTAATAATACAACTACTAAGCCTAAAATGCAATAAAATATAGTGCTTAAAAAAAGTGTTTTTCACACTCATCAACTCGTCTTACGTTATTTTTACGAGTGTCGTTACTCTTTTTATTTGCGGGTGTAGGGACTCATCTTACATTATTTGTACGAGTGTCATTACTCATTTTGTTTGCGAGTGTAGGGACTCATCTTTCCTTATTTATTTCCAGCAATCAAAATTCTATTATTCTATTGAAAAATGATTACAGATCTGTCAAATTTTATTGATTCGATCATTATAGATACTTACTGGTAGTATTTCTGTAAGCTTTCCACATTCCAGTATCTTGGGATGGTATTTCTCTTCAAGTCTGCAAGTTTGTATGCCCCTTTGTTAGTTGCTTCGACGACTTGGTATGGTCCTTCCTAATTGGGCTCTAACTTTCCAGTTCCTGCATTGCCTTTTCCTACTTCTGCTTTTTGTAGGACTAAGTCTCCTACCTTGAAAGTCCTTGATCTAACCCTTTTGTTGTAATAGCGAGTGACTTGTTATCGTCTAGCTGCGTCTATAGCTGCAGCTTGATTTCTTCTTTCTTTAAGCATATCTAAGGATATTCTGTAATCGTTTGCATTCTCTTTTTCGTTTAGGTCTTTACAGACTATATATAAAGGAGACCCTATTTCGACTAGTATTACTGCATCCATCCCGTATATTAATCGAAAGGGTAAATCTCCTGTTCTACTCCTCGGTGTAGTGCAATATGCCTATACGACATTATATAGTTCGTCTGCCCAATATCCTTTTTTTATCACCAAGATGCTTTTTAATGCCCTGTAATATGGTTCAATTGGTTACCTCAGTTTGTCCGTTGGTCTGTGGATGAGCTACAGAGGTGAACCGTAGCTTTATTTTGAGTTCAGAATATAATTGCTTGAATTTGGAGTTGTTGAACTGCTACCTATTATTTGTAATGAGTGTGTGTGGGATTCCAAATCTGCATATTATTTCTTTATAGAAAAAGCTGTGAATCTTTGCTTCAGTTATCGTTGAAACAGCTTCAACTTCTATTCATTTTATAAAGTGATCGATTACAACAATAATGGATTTTTTCTATCCCGGAGCTATCAAAAAAGGTCCGAGAATGTCCATTCTCCAAGTGGCAAAAGGCCATGGGCTTTCAATGGGGTTTTGTACATGAGCCGGTGCATGTGTCAACTATGAGTATTTCTGACATTTGTCACAGTTTTGTGCCAACTTTCGTGCATCTTGTGACATTGTGGGTCAATAGTAGCCTTGTAGGAGGGCTTTTTTGACTAGTGTGGCCTGAGCCTCGTGAGCTCCACATATACCTTCGTGTATTTCTCTGAGGATATAATTTCCTTCTTCTGGTGAAACGCACTTGCTCCATGGATGGCTAAAGGATCTTCAGTATAGATTTCCCTTTTGGAATGAATACTGGGTAGCTTGTATTCAGATTTTCTTTGTTTGATTCCTATAATTAGGCAATTTACCTATTTCTAGGCATTCGGCTATAGGTTTGATCCACTCGCTATTTCAAAAGTGGTTAAGATTTCATTTTCCTCTGTTGAGGGATAAATGATTTCTTCTTTGAGGCCGAGGTTCTGAAACATAGGTCCGTTTTCTGTGGCAGACTTGGCTATTATATCAGCTTTGTTTTCAGCTTTTAGAATTTGGACTAAGGTCCATTGTGTGCCGTTTTCTTCTATCCTTCATAGAAGCGAACGAGCTTTGTTCGAATATTTAATCATATTTGAATTTTTTGTTTCGTATGTTCCATTAAGTTAATTCACTACGAGTTGAGAATCATAGAGTATTTGGAGACTTTCTGCTTGCACCTTGTTTGCCAGTTTCAATCCTATGATGAAGGCTTCATATTCTGCCTCATTATTTATGGCACCGTATGCTATTTTGACAGTGTATTCAATTTTTATTTTCTCAGGGCCTATCAGAATTATTCTTACACCGGATCCTTGTCTTCCCGATTCCCCATCGATGTACATTCGCAACAATGTCTTTTTATTACTGAACCCCTCAATTTTCATCATTTCTTATATGAAATCAGATAGTGCTTGTGCTTTTATTGTTGTTTAGGGTTCGTATGATATGTCATGGTCACCCAGTTGTACTGACCATTGGATGAGTCTTCCGGATGTCTTCGGTCTTTGTAAGATCTTCCTTAATGGTTGATTTGTTCGTACCACTATCTTATCAGCTTGAAAATAGTGGCAGAGCTTCCTTACTCTGTGTACTAGAGCCAGTGCTAGTTTATCCATATTTGGATAATGAATTTCTGATCCTCTAAGAACTTTGCTTACATAGTAGATGGGATTTTATTCTCCTTTATCTTCTCGGATTAATACCGATGTTAGGGATTCATTTCCCACTACGAGGTAAAGGTATAACATTTTCCCTGGAGTTGGTATGCTCAATAGAGGTGGAGATGTCAAGAACTTTTTGATATCTTCAAATGTCATTTGATAGTCAACATTTCATTCGAATTTTTTGACATTCTTTATTGCCCAAAAGAAGGGAAGGCATTTTCTTGCTGAATAGGACATGAATCTTCCTAATGCAGTGATTCATCCGTTTAGTTTCTGTAATTCGTTCAGTGTTGTTGGAGGCTTCATATTAATGATTGCTGCCATCTTTTCTGGATTGGCCTCGATTCCTCTTTGTGAGATCATGAACCCAAGGAATTTTCCCGCTTTTACCCTAAAGACACATTTTTCAGGGTTAAGGTTAACCTTATATTTGTCTAGCTTTTTTAGGGCCCATTCTAAGTCTATAGAATGGTCTTCATCTCTTCAGCTTTTGACGATTATGTTGTCCACATATACCTCAATGGTTTTGCCAATGTCCTCTTTGAAGATGAAGTTCATGAACATTTAGTATGTGGCTCCTGCGTTTTTGAGTCTGAAGGGCATTACATTATAACAATATAACCCTTGATGAGTTATGAAAGATGTTTTTTCTTGATCCTATTTTTTCATAGGAATCTGATAATATCCTTGGGTAGCATCAACGAAGATATACATTCTATGACATGCAGTTGAATCAACTAACTAGTCAATGGTTGGTAAAAGATAATTGTCCTTAGGGCATGATTTATTTAGATATGTGTAGTCTACACACATCCTATACTTTCCATTTGACTTTCGGATGAGCACTACATTCGCTAGCCATTTGGGATGTGTGACTTCTCGTAAAAATCCTACCTCCAACAACTTTGCGGTTTCAGATGCTATGATCTTTTGCCTTTCTAGTGTGAAGTTTCACTTTTTCTATATTACTAGCTTAATAGAGGGATCAATGTTCAGGCTATAAGCCACTACTATTGAGTCAATCCCCACTATTTTCTAATGCTTGTATGGTAAAAGTGCCCGAGTGATTTTACAACACTTGTTCTATCTTCTCTTTTACTTGTTTAGGTATTTCCCCACCAATTTTTATAATTTTTCCATTCGTAAGCTTTATTTCTTTCAACTCTTCTACCGGTTCTAGCTTTATTCCTTATTTTTCAAATTCCATATTGGATTCAATCGGAAAGGCTTCTAATTCATCTTTGGTGGCTAGCTGATAGCACTGTTTAGTGATTTCCTGATCTCCCTTGGTCGTAATGACTTTTCCTGGAATAAGAATTTTCATTATCAAGTACCTGATACTTATTACTGCATTAGTTTTCCATAAGATTGGCAATCTGATGACTCTGTTATAGGCTAATCTCGTGTCAACAATGTTGAATAAGGATTTTATTATAAGATGCTTTTGGGAGTCATGGTCTCCCAATTCTATGTCTAATTTAACACTACCCATTGGTTGAACAGTTCCTCCATAAAAGCTAGTTATCAGATTCATGATGGGTTTTAGTTCAACGGATGAGCCTTCCATTGCTCGGAAGGCTTCCCAAGTAAGGACATTAACTGCACTTCCGTGATCTACGAGCATCCTTTTTACTAAGTAATTTTTTATACGTGTGTTGATGACTAGTGCATCATTATGAGGTTGCTTGAAATTTAGTCCTTCCTCTAAGGTGATTGTGATCGTTGATGTAGACGAACTGGCTCGTGCCGTGTACACCTCTCTTCATGGCCTTTTCCTCCCTGCTGATGAGGACTCGCCACCTATGACTATGTTTCTGACTCCTGATACATCTTTGCAAGTCTTCTTTGAATCCTCCTGATGTTGAGACCGAGTGTCCGAACTTCTTGTTCATTTTAAGAAATCTTCGGTAAATTTTTTCAAAGAGCCTGCTTTAACCAGCCGTTCAATTTCAATTTTAAAATCATGACATTCGTTTGTATCATGACCATGATCTCGATGGTATCTGCAATATCAGTTTTTATCTATTGTTCCAATATAAAGCGGATTGAGCCTCTAGGGAGTTAGTATGTCTATACCATTTTGCTTAATCCACATCAGGATTTCTGATCTAAGAGTATTAAGAGGAGCATATCTCCTATTATCATTCCTCTGTCTATTGGAACTGTACTCCTTTTATTATTCTTTTTTATCATCTTTCCTTCTTGTCCCCCTTTCATCGCCATCTTTTTTCCATATAACTCTTCTGTCTTCATCCAAGTTAATCAACTAGGTTGCAATAGCCATTGCTTCCGAAAAAGTTTGGGGTTTCTTTGTCATTATTTTATCTCTCAGCTTTCCTATCTTAGTTCCATACTTCAAAGCATCAATGGCTTCTTCATTTCTTAAGTGCTCTATTTGCATAGCAATTTTATTAAACCTGTCAAGATAACTTCGAAGTGTCTCATTATCATATTGCTTACAGAGTCGTAAGTCATTAATACTCTTTTTCGGCGGAATGTTTGTTATGAACTAAATTCTCAATTATTCTATCAATTCTTTAAAGGTGGCTATTGAATTTTTCGGTAATCTATAGAACCATCTTTGAGCAGTGTTCGTTAGAGTTGTAGGGAATACTCGGCACATAATTGTATCATTAACATTATGCAGCATCATCTTTATGAAGAACATGGAAACATGAGCTACATGGTCACCTGTTCCATCATATTGATCCAATGGTAGAACCTTAAACTTCGATGGTATTAGAGTTGCCATTATGCTGTGAATGAATGGAGTGCTTCTATCTAGTATACATTCCTCTATTTCATCAAGTCCATTGCGAACCTTATGTATTACTTCCCGTAACTGACGATTGAAGTCAGTCCTATACTTTTTTAAAAAGTTAGATTTTGATTCCTATTCTGAATGGGATTCCTATCCTCTATTTTTATTTTCCCGCAATTCCTCTTGTTCATTACGAAGTGGCAATCGATCATTTTATAGAGCAATGATGGTTGCCCTTATATCTAGAATAGATGCGGGAGTAGATCTTCCTGTAACAGGCATGTCAGTTGGTGCTCCTTAAGTGAAGTACATTAATTACTATTGCACGAACTGAAGCTGAGCGTTGAGGCTTTCAATTATTTATTCTCTGTATAACGGTGGTAAATTCAATGGAATGGGAGTTTGGCTTATTCCAACCATATTAGGTGAAGTTGCATATTCTGGTAGATTTGGAAAAAGAATAGTTGGAACAGATCTGGACATATGTTAGAAAGGATCATAATACGGTGGAGATACTCCATAGGTTATTCTTGGTTGAGTAGTGGTTGTCAAGTGTAATGATTCCGATCCAAGAAATTATGAATAATCGCCTTGGGAAGTTGTTGGAATTACTTGAGTGACAACCAACGTACTGGTAGATGCTCCACTTTGATCAAGTGGAGGATCCGAGGTGTTTGCCATGAATCAATGTAGGAAATTTTTAATGAGTGTGATCTGGAAAATAGAATGCTTCCCACAGACGGTGCCAATTGATGGATATAAACTCCTCTCTTGTACCTATAAGCACAAAGAAAACTAGATGAACCTAGTATCTTCGATCCGTAGGCTCTCTGATGCTTAAGTTAGAGAGAATTATTTAAGATGTCTAATAATGAGAAATATGAGCCTATATATAGGCATAAAAGGGACATACCTAGTCCTATTCGGATTAGTGTTTATACAAGAATCCTTTATCCTTCATTGATTAAATAACTTAAACCTTATCATATAATCTCATATGGTCATTAAGTCCTTCATTGAGCTTAATGTTAGGGGTTTGGGCTCATATAGGCCTTCTAAAACTATTTAGGTAATTTCTAGCCAATAAGCAAATACCTAAAGTTGTAGTATCCAAAGGGGTCCACCTCCATATTTGAAGTATGATCGGTCATTTAATGAAATAAGGTTATACATGGCTCTATAAATATGGCTTAAGACAAAAGGTCCATGGGCAAGTTTTTGGCCATCTGCCAAGGCGATACCAAGAGGGAGAAATTCTTTAGTGATCTTTATTAAACTCGGACAAGTGATGAATTTACATAACTAGTAAAGGAGGAAAGCAACACATTTAACCTTATCTAGTGTCGGTGAAGGTTTCATGTTTAATAAAATAAAGGTTGAGTAACTAATATGGTCTTTCTAGAAATATATATTATAGTTCTGACATTCAGCCTCAAGAAGAGGCCTAACTTCATTCTCATAAGGAGAAAGACCAAATATAACATTTAAGTTATATAATGTTCTAGTCATCAAATTGTCCCTAGACATGAAGGCATTTACAGAAGGAGACCGAAATAAAGAAATAATAAATAGCATGGGCTTGTTAATTAAAACTTTGATCTTGGTAAATTAAATCAAGTTATAAATTCAAGTTTCTTTCTAAAGTTAACTGAAGAATTGTTCTAATTAGGCTAACCACGCTAAATAATCCTTTAAAGGATTGGGCCATAACTAAATAGGGATGTTTTTAGACTACATGTTTAGGTCATTGAATTAATTAAATTTAGGAGGATCATACTTATTAGATATAGGAACTAAGTTTGTGGTCGATTTATGTAACACCCACCCTTTAGCATATGTATGATGCATGTATTGCATTTTATGTATAATAGTTAGTATACTTCATTTAAGTTTGAGAATGGGTATAAGTTATAGAGAGGGACTAAATTGTAAGATAAGTTTGGAGTAAATTGTCATTATAGAAAGTTATTTGGTATTATGAATTTATTCCATTTCATTAAGGAGCCAATATGGAATTGTAAAGATATTTGGTTATAATTATCTAGTATTATTATTATTATTACTTATTATTATTATTATTATTGGTAATTGGTGACAATTATTCATTATGAGGGAAGACTTTAGGGAGGTAACTTGGAAGCTATTGATTGGTTAATGTGTGCATGGGTATATGGGTGTATTATGTGTAGAGATTGGGAGGAAGAAGAAGAGAGTGTTTCTTGAGAGCTTTTTAGAGAGTTTTTGATATTGATCAAGTTAGTAATTCATAGCTTTGGGGAACATTAGAAGGTGTTATATCCATTAAAGCATTAATTGGTAAGTTCTATTTGTGTTTTGGATTGAATTTAATTGAGCTTTAATTTTAGGAATTTTAGGTTCTGTATACCATGTTTTTCAGTGCTTTTATTTTGATCATAACTTGAGTTTTAGAGTTTTGATTTGAGTATGGCTGAAAGCTCTATAAACTTTAAAGAGTACTTTAAAATGTTTATATTTTGTGCTTAAACTGAATCTGCTGTTAAGAGGGTTGAATAAATCTAGACATTTTATTGCTCATGCTATGCCCTGTTCTATCCGAATGGACTTAAAAGTCCATAATTAATTCTCTATATGTGATAATTATATGATTTTAATTGGGAATGAAATTAGACTCATATATGTAGAGTTTGTATGAATTTGGTGATTATTGGATATGTCTATAATTTTTAAGAGCATCATGAACTTCATATATCAAACATGACAACATTAGTATATAGGTTGGTTTATGAATTTTCTTGTGTGTTGGTTATATGGTGATATCTAAAGTTGTAAAACTATAAATTGAGAAAGGTTAGATGCTCTGAAAACTTCAAAGAGTCCCCTATAAATTTTGTGTTTTAAGCTTAAGCTGATTTTGTTGTTAAAGTTGTTTGGCAGGGCTCGATATTTTCTTGCTCTTGCTATCAGCTCTGTATTGTCTGATTTGCATCAAAAATTCATATTTAATTCCATACTTTTTCGAATTGAGTAATTTTAATCGGAATTGATAGTAGACTTATAACCTTAGCTTTAGCAAAAATTTAGGGATTATTGGACTTGTGTATGAATTATTTAAGTACATTGAATCTTGAGTATGGAGTTGCACCTAGTTGTATTTAAGTGCAAGTGTTATGTTAGCTATATGAGGTTGATATATGGTTGCATGTAGGAGTTGATAGAGATAGAGGAGACTCTACTCAATAGAGGGAGTTTTTCTTCTTGAAGGAGTTGAAAGCTTGGATATAAGTAATTGTTAATATAATGCTTACTTACATTGATTCTCAAGTAACTATAGTTGTTAACTATGTTGAATTATGTATGCCATTTAATAAGGAAAGAATAAGATATTTATGTAAATTTTATTTATGAGAATATGAATGGTTAATTGAGAATGTATTGTGGTGAATTATGAATATTGGCACATATGTTGCAAGCCACTTGATGTGGTATGTTTTCACAGGTATTGTTTGTGAGAAAAGTGGATTGTGATTCAATATGGTTATTGGAAATGGAAATGATGAGGAATGACATGAATATTGAATTGTGATTATATATATAACATATTCATATGGATTGTTGTGAGTAAAGTGAGGAATTATGATAATATAAGATAGTGGGACTGAGCTGGGTGGATAGTATCCACTGATTATATGAGATGGGCAAGCTGAGCCGGTCTTATAACTACCCATAAATGATATGTGAGAAGTGAGACTGAGCCAGATGGATGGTCTCACTAAATGGCCATTTAATTAATATTAAAATTGTGAGGAATATAGCCAATGAGGCTAAGTGTGAGAAAAATTATATGAGGAAAGGTCCGGCCGGATAACTAACTTGCATAATCATGCATCTTGCATTGTGTTTATATACATGCGTGGAATGTGGATTGAATGTAAGGATTATATTATGGATTACTTGGAATGGTGAGATTTAATGTATTTAAGACACATACAATTGATGTTTGGATATCTTTTTATGGTGTTTTGAATATTGAACAGGTTATTAGACACGACCATGTGGTTTTTAAATACGGTCATGTGGAATTTCTGTACAATAGGGTAAAATGTGCAAGGAGTAACTCGGCAAGTGGGAGTTGGCAAACGGTGCCTCTATCCTGACTCAGCACAATTGCATGAGTCGGCACCAACATTGTGCCTTTGGCATGACTCGAAATGCAGCCATAAGTCGGCACCAACTTGGCTGTCATGACTCGGCAAGAAGGCCTGAGTCGGCACTAGAACTGACTGTTATGAGTTGACACACTTGGACGAGTGGGAACGCCTTTTAGTTTATTTTCTTTGATTTTTTTTGAACACCAAACTTCATTCCAATGCACTCTAGTGGAATTTTAAACATGACATTAGCCTAAATAACTATGCTATTTTTGCGTTCTATCATCTTACATAATCTTTTATGCTATAGATTGATATGTAATATGCTATTTATATATTTTTCTTAATTAGTTCTTGAGGAGAATTGTATATTTAATTATATTATCAATTTCTTATTGAGTCGCAAGTTTATTCTTTTACAATTGTGGTTTTCAGGACATAATTAGCTAGAATTGAGATGTGCCCCTGTAGAGAACTCAGGTGGGTCTGAGGGAAACTTGGTGCAAACATCCCATCCTCATCATCATGGCATTCAAGCATTTTGTACTTTACTTTATATGTATATTTTAACATTATGTAATATATATATTAAGTATTTTCAATGTATAAAACAGAGGTTATATATGTATATATATATATATATATATATATATACATACCTATCTTTTATGAAAAAGTTTCTTATGCCATGTGGTTGTTATGTATGGTGAACACGTATATATGGTACCTTGAAGGTGTTACATTAAGTAGTATCAGAGCAGGAATTAGATTCCCTCGGGACATGAGAACATGTTGCATTCATGGCATATCATCCATAAGTCATAGATGACATATAGTTAATATGCATTACATATGTCAGGATGGAAGGACACCGAGCTCAAACCATCGGCCAAATGAGTCACTATAGTCAAATTTTAGATAAATACTTGTGCATGCTTTATATGAGCTTGAATAAATTTTTATTTATAACCCCACCATAAGATGTATGTTCTTGTATATTAGTGAATGGATTAAAAAATGAGAATAATGAGTTAAAAGCAAGTGGATAGCATTGTTGATGAAGAACTATGAAAAGATAAGAGAGGAAGATGCAAAGATTATCATGGGTATTAGTGATTTCACCATAGAAGAGGAATGGTTATAAAGTGCGGAAAGAATTCTAGATTGAATTAATAAGTACTGATGAAAAGAGAATTAGTTATGTAGTGTCATTGTTTGAGCAAGATATATGATGTGATATGAAATAAATATATGGATTCAATGAGTGTTCCCTTAAGAATTATTAATGACATATTATATTGATGTGAAAGTGCAATATGTGTATGAAGATTGATCATTATATGCAAAAAATATATATGATGTGAAGATTAATGTGAATGCATTATAATATTGGCAATGCTCATGTATTACCAATAATAGTATATTGGTGAGGCTCAGTTAAATGTAATTGTAGTGTGGTGGATAACTGAGCCATAATTGAGATTGTTTATAGAAGTGTAGTTGTTTTTTTTCAGGATGAGCCCTACTTTAGTAGGGAGATGTCTATATTATAGGTGAGGTTCTGCCAAATTTTTGATAGATTCCTCATAAATTGTGCTTTTGTCATTAGGTTCTTATGATAAAGGCTTGTGTGCAATGGATGAGTTATGATCTATAGATTGTGATATGAAATGTTGATGATGGTATGGGTACGATACAAGTGGAATACTAATTAAATACCATGTGAGGTTAATGTATGTATTATGAAATTGTGAAATATGGGAAAAATATATAACAGAGAATATAGAAGACTTAAAAGCCAAAAAGGCACTAATAAATTTATAAGGAGTGCATCAATTTCAATATATATGCAATAGTTGTGATAAAATCTATCTGAAAAAATTTTAGGGTCTTAGACTTAATGTCTGCTACTAATGTAGTAAGCAGAGCATTTCTTTAGAGATTATTCATTGAAGAAAACTGTTGAAAGATCTTAGCTAATTAAACAAAGCGGTACAAGAAAGAAAATATTCCAAATCATTAGTAAACCAAGTGGAAGCTAAGAGAGTAAGGAAAAAGGAATTGGTATTACAACACAAATTGGACTTAATGATCATTTATATGAGTATACATTACGTATAAATAGCACATTTGCATTATTAAGGATATGGTATATGTATTTCAATGCCTGCTGGAATGTTTTGATAGTAAATTTGGTGATGAGATTTTATTTCAAGATAGTAAAATAATATGACTAATATGCATACTGCAACAGTCATTAAATTGGTAAGAAGCATAGTATTATTTCAGGAATTGATTAGGTATGAAACTATAGTATCATTGTAGATTGGTATATAAAGAAGGTAGGTATGGATATTTAGAGACAGAGAAAAATAGAGACAGTGATTAAAAAGAGAGATTATGCATGCTAGTTGGATTTCAGCTGTAATTGTATAATCTGTGAATGAAGATGAGTAAGAAGTTATTTAGATGGTATTGTGATTCAATGAAATTTGATTCAAAGGTAATAAGTGAATTCGTAACTAAAGAATTTTCTAATTTATATCTAAAGAGAATTGATGAGATTATTCTTAGAAACAGATTTTGAATGTAGATTACTTCAAGGGTGGCTTTTAAAATTGATGACACCATACATAATAATGTTAAGAGAGTTAAAGAGGTAAAAAAATTGGTAAGGTGAGTCATTCACTATGGGGGTGTAATTTTAGTTTAACAAAGAAAAATGATGATGTGTGATTACGTATTGATGGTAAGTAAATGAAAACTGTGCATGTTTATTTGATTTCAACTATGATTGCTTTCTATATGGATTGAGATGGGCATGAAGCTTATTTACCCGATATTAAAGACTTGATAAAGATTAGTTCGAGGGTAATGGATGTACTTATAATTAGAGAATTTCCTAATGTGTTCTAGATGAAATATCAGAATTACTTTTGCACCGAAGAATATATTTGAAATGAAATTATTCCAAAGGTTGTACCTATTGATTACTTTGTACACATCAATGGAATTGGCAGAATTTAAAAAGGTATATTGTTAGAGGGAATAATTCATCATGAGGGGGCATCAATTCAATCTATAAAAAAAAGATAGTAGTATGAGGTAGGGTAATAATTACAGGCAATCAAATAGTATTTTAATGAAGAATAATTATCCATAATTGAGAAATGAACTATTTCTTGATTAATTGAGAGATGCAATAGTGTTTTAGAAGATAGATTTGGAACTGAGTTGTTGGCAATTTTGAATGATAAAACATTTTATTTTCAAATATGGTATGCAAAACTGAAAATGGATGGTATGAATTTATGATTATGTCATTTAAATTGATTGGTATACTAGATACACCTATATCATTAATGAGCAAGATTCTTCGATAGTATTTGAATGTTGAGGTGAAAAGTATTTTGGTAAGTAGTTATTAGATATAATGAATGATAAAGACTCATAATAATAACGAAGGAAATACATGGATTCTATTTATTCATTATCTTTGTATGATCGTGATAGAGTCGATGAGTTATTGTGATGAGTGTTTTTCATAAACTATGCTTCTTAAGTTGTGTTATGGAGTGTGATGATATTGTATGTAAATAATGTTGATGTATTTATTGTAAGGTATATGATTGAATGTAGCAATATGAATTGTGATGGTATTAGAATTATGGTTGTAAGTGTATATATATTATGAACTTGAGTTTAGTTCATTGGATATAAATGAGGTTATGTTTGGAAGTAAATGTTGATATATCAATAGGCTATATGACTATCGACAATATGAAATATGAATATGTCGATTAGCTTTATGACCATCGACTATGTGAAATTGATTAAGTCGATTGACTTTGTGACTATTGACCATGTAAAATTTTGATAAGTTGATTGGCTAAGTGTCCATCAACAAAGCAAATGATACCAAACAATGAGAATGAGATGTAAAAGTGTGAAATTTTGCATTTATGTGAATAATTGCGAGATGCTATCCCTATTGTTGAAATAAATTAAAACATTAAATAAAGCATTGAGATATGAGATTTGTATGATGTGTACTAAATTACTTATTGATTATATTTATACTCTTCTAGTATGGAATTGATGATTAAGGGTGTTAGAGACAATGAAATGAAATGCACATATTTGACTATATATATAATCCTCTATATATGAGTTGATTGTAAATACTAAATGTATCATAAAGGGTGAATATACGAATATTAAATGATGTGGGAATATAGATCTACTTTGAGCTTACGTTGTGAATGAGATCTATTGTATAAAAGAGTTATGGAGACTATAAAAGATGAATATAAATGTTTGAGACTTGTGATTGATTAAATACCATACAATTATGAATGAATTGAATTGATAATGTTAAGTATGTTTTTGGAGTGTCTATAAGTTGGTATGAGTCTCATTTGAGTATGGGGAAGTTGGTATAGCTTGAAGAAGGATAAATAGGGAATTTTAAGATTTGGAAGGTAAGAAAAATTGAGTCCGAAATATATGGACAGTATGAAATTGTAAAGAAGGTGGATCATTGGCATATAAATTGAATTTGTCAAGGAAATTGTTATCTATTCATGATGTATTCCATATGTTTATGTTGAGATGGTATAGATTAGATCTTAGTCATGTGATGCAGAAGCTTAAGATAGAGATTCCAATAGTAAAGGTGAAGTGAAGTCACCATTCACCTAAAGAAGCAATAAAGGAGGTGGAAGAGTTAATGAAGTAGAAATACCCATATTTTTTTTCCAGAAGATAGCGAGTTATTAAATTTCGAGGATGAAATTTTCTTCAAGGAGGGGAGAAATGTAACACCCACCGTTTAGCATATGTATGATGTATGTATTGCATTTTATGCATAATAGTTAGTAGACTTTATTTAAGTTTGAGAATGGGTATAAGTTACAGAGAGGGACTAAATTGTAAGATAAGTTTGGAGTAAATTGTCACTATAGGAAGTTATGGGGTATTGTGAATTTATGCCATTTCATTAAGGAGCCAATATGGAATTATGAAGATATTTAGTTATAATTATCTAGTCTTATTATTATTATTATTGGTAATTGGTGATAATTATTCATTATGAGGGAAGACTTTAGGGAGGTAACTTGGAAGCTATTGATTGGTTAATGTGTGTATGGGTATATGGGTGTATTATGTGTAGAGATTGGGAGGAAGAAGAAGAGAGTGTTTCTTGAGAGGTTTTTGGAGAGTTTTTAATATCGATCAAATTAACAATTCATAGCTTTGGGGAGCATTAGAAGGTTTTATATCCATTAAAGCATTAATTGGTAAGGTCTATTTGTGTTTTGGATTGAATTTAATTGAGTTTTAATTTTGGGAATTTTGAGTTCTGTATACCATGTTTTTCAGTCCTATTATTCTGATCATAACTTAAGTTATAGAGTTCTAATTTGAGCATGGTTAGAAGCTCTGTAAACTTCAGAGAGTACTCTAAAATATTTATATTTTGTGCTTAAACTGAATCTGCTGTTAAGAGGATTGAATAAGACTAGACATTTTATTGCTCATGCTGATGCCCTGTTCTACCCAAATGGACTTAAAAATCCATAATTAATTCTCTACATATGCTAATTATATGATTTTAGTTGGGAATAAAATTAGACTCACATATGTAAAGTTTATATAAATTTAGTGATTATTAGATGTGTCTATAATTTTTAATAGCATCATGAACTTCATATATCAAACAAAACAGCAGTAGTATACAGGTTAGTTTGTGAATTTTCTTATGTGTTGGTTATATGGTGATATCTAGAGTGGTAGAACTCCAAATTGAGAAGGGTTAGTTGCTCTAAAAACCTCAAAGAGTCCCCCTACAACTTTTGTGTTTTAAGCTTAAGCTGATTTTATTGTTAAAGTTGTCTGCTAAGGCTCGACATTTTCTTACTCTTGCTATCAGCCTTGTTTTGCCCGATTTGCATCGAAAATTTATATTTAATTCCATACTTATCCGAATTGAGTAATTCTAATCGGAATTGATAGTAGACTCATAACCCTAGCTTCAATAGACATTTGAGGGTTATTGAACTTATGTATGAATTATTTAAGTACATTAAATCTTTAGCATGGAGTTGCACCTAGTTGTATTTGAGTGCAAGTGTTATGTTAGCTATGTGAGATTGATATATGGTTGCATATAGGAGTTGATAGAGATAGAGGAGACTCTACTCAATAGGAGGAGTTTTTTTCTTGAAGGAGTTAAAATCTTAGAGGTAAGTAATTGTTAATATAATGCTTACTTACATTGATTCTCAAGTAACTATAGTTGTTAACTATGTTGAATTGTGTATGCCATTTAATACGACAAGAATGAGATATTTATGTATATATTATTTATGAGAATATGAATAGTTAATTGAGAATATGCTGTGGTGAATTGTGAATATTGGCATATATGTTGTGCAAGCCACTTGATGTGGTATGTTTTCACAGGTATTGTTTGTAAGAATAGTGGATTATGATTCACTATGGTTATTGGAAATGGAAATGATAAGAAATGAAATGAATATTGAATTGTGATGATATATATAACATATGCATACATATTATTATGAGGAAAGTGAGGAATTGTGATAATATGAGATAGTGGGACTGAGCCGGGTGGATAGTCTCCACTGATTATGTGAGATGGGTAAGCTGAGCTGGGCATATAGCTACCCATAAATGATATGTGAGAAGTGAGACTGAAAAGGGCGGATAGTCTCACTAAATGGCCATTTAATCGATATTAAAATTGTAAGGAATATAGTCAATGAGGCTAAGTGTGAGGAAAGGTCTGGTCGGATAACTAACCTGCTTAATCATGCATCTTGCATTGTGTTTATATACATATGTAGAATGTGGATTGAATGTGAGGATTGTATTGTGGATTACTTGGAATGGTGAGATTTTATATATTTGAGACACCTACAATTGATGTTTGGTGTTTGGATATCTTTTTGTGGTGTTTTGAATGTTGCACAGGTTATTGGACATGGCCATGTGGTTTTTAAATACGGCCTTGTGGAATTTCTACACAGTGGGGTAAAATGTTCAAGGAGCAACTCGGCACATGGTGCCGAGTCGAGTGGGAGTCAGGACAAGTCGGCACACTGTGCCTTTGTCCCGACTCGACACAATGGCATGAGTCGGCACCAACGTTGTGCCTTTGGAACGACTCGGTACGCAGCCACGAGTCGGCACCAACTTGGCTATCACGACTCGGCACGAAGGTCCAAGTTGGCACCAAAACTGACTGTCACGAGTCGGCACGCCTCTTAGTTTATTTTTTTTTATTTTTTTGAACACCAAACTTCATTCCAATGCAGTCTAGTGAAATTTTAAACATGAGATTAGCCTAAGTAACTATGCCATTTTTGCATATTATCACCTTACATAATCTTTTATGCTATAGATTGATGTGTAATATATTATTTATATATTTTCTTTAATTAGTTCTTGAGGAGAATCGTATATTTGATTATATTATCAATTGCTTATTGAGTCGTAATTTCATTCATTTGCAATTGTAGTTTTCATGACATAGTTAGCTAGAGTTAAGATGTGCTCCTGTAGAGAACTCAGGTGAGTCCGAGGTAAGCTTGGTACAAGCATCCCATCCTCATCATTATGGCATTCAAACATTTTGTACTTTACTTCATATGTATATTTTAATATTATGTAATATACGTATTAAGTATTTTCAATGTATAAAACAAAAGTTATATATATATATATATATATATATATATATATATATATATATATATCTTTTATGAAAAAATTTCTTATACCATATGGTTGTTATGTATGGTGAGCACGTACATGTATTACCTTGAGGGTGCTACAATTTATCTTTTTCAGTCAAAATAGGGCTTAACACTAAAGAATTAGGTAATTCATAAGATTTAATCAATACATCAAGGTTAGCGATTGAAGTATCAATTATGTTGTTGACTAGAGGATCCATATCAGTATTAATTTGGGGGTTTACAACTTTTTTTTTTTATGTACCCGTGATCGGATTTAGGTTTGGTCTGAAAAGGATGGCGAAGAATGATTAGTGGATCATTAAATTAGTTTGGAATTGGTCATATGAAGATAAATTGAGGTGATTAGCTAAATTGATGGAGCTCGACTTGA
Organism: Macaranga tanarius; assembly: GCA_949673435.1. Classification (NCBI taxonomy): domain Eukaryota; kingdom Viridiplantae; phylum Streptophyta; class Magnoliopsida; order Malpighiales; family Euphorbiaceae; genus Macaranga; species Macaranga tanarius. Next base: position 24,311 of record CATIWO010035623.1, read on the forward strand.
GTAAAATGAGGACCATTGCTGACCTAAAATCGCTTGGCCATAGAAAGGATCGCCGAAAATCGCCTACTGAGAGAAAACCTTAAAAGAGAATCAATAATTTTTTAATCAAAGGTGACTAAGGTAAAAGTGGCTTTTATAGTGGTCAAGCTTTAAGCGGTTACTCTTTAAAATTGGTTAGAAAGATGAAAATGTCCCTGATTGGGTGGTTAAATTTTTTAAAAGTTGAGTTTTGCCTCGCATGGCCAAATGTTGGTATATGAAGGTTTGGACCAATCTTAGGGCATAATTTTCATTTATAATGGATTTTCAAGTTAAATTATGGGTGCATTATTTACACTGGCCTAAAATAAATTATAAATGAGCTTGACTTGGATGTAATTGTGTTATTATAGGCCATTAGTTGTTAATAATTCATTTAGAAAATTGATATATTTAGTTAGTTGTTTAATTAGATGACCTTGACTTGGATGTAATTATGTTATTATAGCCCATTAGTTGTTAATAATCCATTTACGAAAATGATATATTTAGTTAGTTGTTTAATTAGATTTAAATTCTTGTATTTAAGGGTATATATACCTAAATTTTCATAATAAGATCATCAACACATATTCACAAAATACAAACTATTTTCTTTGCAAGCTTTGCAACTTTTATTTACTTTGACTTTTTATTGATACATGTGATAACGTTTTCTGATGAAAGAAACCGTCTATTAAATTCAGTTTTAATAGATTAAAAGGGTAAGAACTTGTTTATTGTCCTGTTATCACTTTGAGCTAATAACAAATTACCCTGTTCTTTAATTTGCTACTTTTGTTATCTTGTAATTGGCTCATAGAATACTACTTGTATAATTTAAGGATTTGGCTAAATTTGATTTGGTAAATAGTACTCATCGACTATCATTGTTACTCAAAATTATCTCAATTTTTTTTCCATCAAGATCTTTTTTACAATAGTTATGAAATTCAACTATTTCTATAGAGTTAAATGAATTACTTAACACTAAGACTACGTAGTTTTATACTGAAACTATATAATTTTATAATAAAATTATATAATATTAAATAATAATTAATTATTTAAATAAAAATTATTTAATATTAAATTATCATTATATAATATTTATTTAGTTTTATATTTACTTAATATTAATATTAATATTTATTTATAATATAATTAATTAATTTTTTATGCTTAGTAATTCAAATTTTATATAGTATTATATTTTATAACAAAAAATTCTTCCAAATCATTAACAATAAAAAGAGAGTCAAAGAGATACCACAAATATAGCGAAATTAAATGAACTTATTTTTTTTTTACTTATAGTTTGTAGAATGACTTGGTATTCAACTTATATTGAAATCAAATCTAGTGATAAAATGATGATGTTGGCATATCTACGATGCAGTGGTAGTACCATAGTAGATGGTGGCTGATAAAATTTGGCTCGTATCATAAAAATTAATACTATATTTAATTAATATTAATGTTAAAGTTAATTTATATTATAAATGCATATTTTTTTTATTACACTTAATAATTTTTATCTACTTATATTAATTAGTATTGTATAATACTTACTTAATAATTTAATTAATATTTACTTAATTAGTACAAATACTAATTTATACAACACTATAGTTTTATTATAAATATATAATTTTTTATTATACTTAAATTACTCGATACTAAATTAATATTATATAATATGTACATAATATTATTAATTATTTAATAAAAATGTATATCATAAAACTAGAGAATTTTGTCATATGTAATTGTTAATTTTGTAATACTATTTTAAATTAGTATTATATTTACTTAATACTAAACTAATATTATATAATTTTTACTTATTAAATTGAATAGTATTTACTTAATAACAGTACTTAGATTAAATTATATTTATTTAGTGCTACTACATAATACTAATATTTGGGTTAAATTATATTTACTTAATATTAAATGAGCTTATTAAAAATTAATAAAAAAAAATTTGCTCATGAGCTTATTTATAAGCTAGCTCATGAACTTTTATTATGAGTTTGATTACAAGCCTATTTATAAGTCTGCTTGAGAGGTCAAAGGAGTCAATTTTTAGGAAATCCAAATTTAACTTTTTGTCAAATGATTTTCAAAATAAAGGTCAGATTTAGCTTGTTTTACTTAACAAACGAGTTCAAACAAATATTTCAAACCAATATCTGAGCAGCCCGAGTGGCTTGGGTTGTTTATACTTCTACACATAACGTGTTGTTTTAGTATTATTACAAATATTATTATTGATAAAAATAATACATTAACTTTATTATTTATAATTCATTTCACTTTTTTTCTTCATTTGAAATTACATCAAATGAAAAATTAAATTATAAGACTAAAAAAGTGAGTAAATTTCTTATTTGCTACTTCTTTTACATAAAAGATAAATAAATAATGAATTAAAAATTTTCAAATATTATTAAGAAAATAATAAGCAAAATGTCCTTTTTAAAATAAAAAATTATTTACTTTTTTATTTTAAAATAATAACTTACAATTAATGAAAATTATTTAATTATTAAGGAATAAAGATGTAATATTTTAAATATATATGCATTTAATCAATATTATTGGCCAATAAGTAAAAAAAAAGAAAAGAAATATGAATGTAGTTTTAGTAAAATAACTGATGAATATGTCAAATTTTACCAAAGAACAAAGGTGGGTAACAACTCAAAAAAACAATGCAAGAGAGAATACAAAAAGGGGTAGGTGATGTTGTATTACAAAACTAAGTATCCTTTAGGTTCAAATGTATATGTACAAAGTATTTATGTATCTTCAAAAGTTGAGTTTATTGCACAAATGGTATCTTAACCTTGCCATATCTAGATTTTTTAAAATTTTTCTTTTTAGTTACTGAAATTCTTTTTTTATTTTAGGTCAAAGTAACTCGATCATATCCGATCAAATATTGAATACATGGCAAACAGAATAAGAATATTCTTAGTATATTTACCACATGAGCATCTTAGTGAGTGGCTTAATCATCTTGTAGGTCAAAGACACTAAAAGCCCTTAACATTATTAAAGAAATAAAAAAAAAAAAAGAGAAAACCCTAATTCCTAAAATTGCAATCTCTTTTTCTTCATTCCATTTGATTCTTCATCCCTTAACCTTTGTAACTCTTGTTCTTGAAATCCTTTATCTTAAATCCTTCATCTCTTGTTCTTTGTTTTCGAAATCTCCATCTCTTTCAATCACCCCTCTTTTCCATTCAATATTATTTGATCTCTATAATTCGTTATCCTTCTAATTGATGATAGAGCACCAAATCACAAATTCTTAATATTGCTGTAATCAAATTGTTATCTTGAGAACATCGAGACAGAGGCAAATCTAGGAAGATGATTTTTATGATTATTTAAAATATGAAGTTAGTACTTCTGATTTGAGCTTATGGTGAATTTTTATAAATATATCTTTAGCTTATTTTATATTAAACTTATGTTTTTCTAAATTTTTTTCAATTCTATTTTAGGCTTATTATTTTTTAGATGAACAAAGCTTATTTTTTTTCCAGTGGTTTGATCCACCTATATGCAATCGTGTGTGAAATGTCATCAATGGTTTATTGCAAAAGATAGAGAAGAATGAAGAATAAAGTAGGATGAGGATTATACAATGTAGGTGGAAGAGTGTTAAGTTTATTTTTGTAATTTATTTTTTCATAGGTAAGTTATGGGGTTAAGCTACTATAGAAAGTTATTGGCATATGGGAAGTTGGTTTTTTAGAATGCTTTATAAATAGTTGCTGAATAGTGGGAAAATGCAATGGAAAAATGTTATGTTAGCTAAAAATATAAAATGTTATCTATGTAATGAAGATGAATTTAGATAAATTTTTTTGCTTCAATATATTTCTATTCAGTTTTTAAGTATATTTTTTCTAAAATGTAAAATGTTATTTTATGTAAACAAGTGCATTGAACATAGAAAAAGAAAGCACATGTTTATTTCCAGCACCTGCAATATAAGAATATAGAAGTGTATTGCTTTGGCTGTTTCCAACTCCAGTCTTTAAGATGAAATAAAAAAAACAATTGGAAGAATAAAACAAAAGCAAACTGCCATAAAATCTATATAATATAACATAATATATTTTATCAAATCTTGTTCACAAAAAAGTATTCAATGAGAATCCACTTAGAAAAGTCTAAAGATTCCTATGGACCTCCTAAATAATGCGTTAGAAAATTAAAAAATAATGAGGCATGGCACAAAATTAAAAGATAATGACCACTCTTACAATTTAGAGCTAGTAATAATTAAATATATAAAACCAAATCCTAGAGTTCATCTATTACTTATAACCATACACAATGGAGTAATGACTTTTGATGCTTAAAACTTCAGTCATCTATTACTCACAATCTATTAGCATTCATATCTCCTTCAGAACCAAGAAGCATCCATACTTACTTCTTCTTCTTGGTTGTTTTCTCAGTAGAAAAAATAAATTCCTCACTTATCCCTCTTTTAGCCTTCTATTTCCCCTTTTAATCAGCAATTGCCTTGGTAAGCATCTTTCTAAGCCTTACACTTAGTTGAGCATTTGCAGAAATTTTAGATGCCTAAGATCTAACCTTTCCTCCCTTTACAAATGGATGAGGCACAAATCCAATTAGAGGTACCGTTTCAGTTAAAGGCATAGGTCTAGTTATAGGCATAGATCCAATTAGAGGCATAACCACCTAATTGGTCTTTTTTATCTTTTTAGAGGCGCGAGGTAATAAATTCTTCAATTTTTATTGCCCTTTTTCATTGTCAGCTTCAAGTGTTAGATTAAATATATGAACAGACAAAGATCTAAAAAAATATTTATTGGATATAATTATCCCACAATAAACAAATTTGAAAAATATTTACCGGATATAATTGTGCCAAAACCAATATAACTCTGAAGGCAATAAACAAACTTGAGACATTTCTCCTTAAGTTAGACCACCACGTTCTTTAAAATCCACAATGCTAATGTTAGCATAGATGTGCCCTAGTGCCATTCTTGTATGATGACATTATACTTTTATCCCAATTGACAATAAAATAATATTCATTTAATTTAAGTGTTCAGTTTATTTGAATATTCACTCTTTAATATTATGTTAAATTAGTTTATTATTAAAAGTTGATAATATGAGTGACAAACTTATTTAATACATATACTATAAATGTTCATAGTCGTTGGATTAATATAAAGGTAGTATTAATCTCAAGACTATCACCTCTGTCTATTTTCCTTAATCGGTATGTGATATCGATAGTGAGAGGTAGTGAATTTCATACTACTTGATATGAGATATCTAGAATAGACATGTGGATACTCATGTGATGGGTGGATCGAACTGTGATGTAAGATTTATGATTGCATGGAAATTCACTTTTGTCAACAATTGTAATCTTAGACATAATGGTGCATATGGTTCTTTTACCTGAGGTGACACGATCATCTACATATAGTTGGTTAAAGTTTGTTACCACTTACATACATGTGCTAGCCATGTATGGGTATATGGCGTGTGATGGCTCTAGTCGGTTATATGTTGGGATGAGTGATCGGCCAAGATGGAATTCATTACCTGGAGTGAACCGGGATAAGATCCTACATTATCTTAGTTATTCTTGATGAATAAGTACCTGGCCAAGTCAAACTCGACTTACCCAACAAGTGTTTCGGTGCTAGAAAAGAGTTTCTAGTAGTAGTCGTATTTTATCGAAAATTAAACTAAAGATGAGGTCATATGATTGAGGTAATTAGAGTTTAACTAAATGATGACTCTAGCCGATATTGGGATCTTGTAATGAAGGGACATTTAGTGCATGGTAATTGTGCTCTATAGTTCTTGTGGATCTATGAAAAGCATTCATTTTTAATTGGGTAGTCGTGACATCTATACTAGGGCTCACTCATGACTTATGGGAACTAAATATGATTAATTGGGATTTTCATATTTAGCATGGAAAGGTTTTCCCATAATATTAAGTGTTAATATTATTTTCTATTGCCAATTAGATTTGAACCCAGTAAGTCACACACATAAGAGTTGCACCAATGATAATAATTATTAATTTAATTATTGATTAAAGAGTTTAATTAATTAATTAAATTAATTTAATTGGATTTACGCATGTGCGGGGATGTAGCACATCCCGAAATCTAAATTCAAAGGTTAGGACTAATTATGATTAATTAAATATTAATTTTGGACTTAATTTAATATATGATATTCAGTTCAATGACTAAATTGATATTTACCTCTAATTGAAGTATGGATATAGGCCATGAGATGGACCATAAAGATTAAATATAATGGATAAGATTTGAGCTTTATTTAAAAGTTAAATAAGCCTATGAGTTGTCTTAATTAGTTTGTCATATATATATATATGGGCCTTGTTTAAGAGTTAATCAAGTCCAAGACTTTGGCTCAACTCATTAAGAGTTAATGAAGTCAAAGGCTAAGGTTATTCTTGTAACTAAACTAATCCCACTTGTTTAAAAAAGCAAGGCCACCTAAGCAAAAAGCTATGCATGTATATAATTAGAGTGTGAGACACTCAAAGGCACATATGCATGCAGCTTGAGTGTAAGAAACTTAAACTCATATATGAATGAAGCTTGAGTGTGAGACACTCAAGCTATTATCATATGCATGGCTTTGAGTTAGTGGGATTTGTAGAGAAAAAACTAATACACATTAAAGAGCTTTTTTTATTCTTACACTATTGAGAGAAAAATAGAGAGAATTCTCATGAGTTGAGATATCTTCTTCTTTCTTCTTCATCTAAGTGTAGAGAGTAACAAAATCACAAGTGTTGTGAACTCTTAAGCAAAAGGCCATTATTGTATAAGAGTTCTACAAACATATATCAATTATTGACATCCATTGGAGGTTACTATAAAGTCCTACACATTCAAGTTTAGAGGAGTTCTAGTAAGTGTCTTGGGTCGTCTTCCAGAGGAGAGGCTTGCGGGCAGTACTTCATCATCCTTAAAATCTTATTGGAGTAACTTATGTATTTCAAGCTAGAGGCTTCACATCTGGGGAGCTTAGAGCTTGTAGATTATAACAACCAAAAACTTGTTAAGTGTGCTACACACTTAGAAGTTTGTAAGTGTTACTGAACTCTTAAATTGTAGGACTTTTGGCTTTTTATACTTTGTGTTATTTGTTGCTTTTAAAATATTATCCATGATGCATTTTTTTAGTCATGTAAATGCTCTTATTATGTAATCTTGGGTTAAATGAGATTCTAGTATTTATGTAAGAGTTATATATGGTTAAAATTTTTAAAATTTCGTTTAATCTATTTGGTTGCTATGAATCTCCCTTCAAGTGGTATCAAAGCCTAAATCACAAATTTTACATGCTAAAAATCATATTAATTGCAAGTGTTGTGATTATATTTGATGTTGGTTGCAAGTGTTGTGACTTAAAGGTGAAAAAATGGCAAAAAAGGGTTATGGTTCAGCCTTTGGCCACTGAGGCGACACCTCTGTGCCACTGAAGCACCTCCTCAATGGATTGAGGGTCACTGAGGTGCCTCCTCAATGCCTCAGTCACTAAGGAGGTGCCTCAATGCCTATTTTTGCCTCCGGATAATATTTTTAACTTATTGTTTTGACTTGAAATTGATATAACATGCAATAGTTGTATTTATTTGCTTGACATGCATTTAAAGGTTGATCATGGGCTTAGATTTCATCCTTTGGTTTATAATAATTAATTTTATTATTTTAGTATATAATTAAGTGTTAATTGCATAGAATAAGATGTAATATTTGCCTTAGTATGCCAAGGATTGAATGTAATTATAAGAGTTATAACTTGGAGCTTATAGAGTTCAAGATGGTGGCTTAGAAATTCAAGGTTTGAAGATCTCATCTGCTAGGCCCATTTTGTAACTTGTTTTAAGCTATTAGAATAGGTTATTAGGAAGTTCATGATCATTCCCTATTTGTACATCATCCATTTGCATGTGTAATGTATATATGTGATATATATGTTATGGTATGCTATATATGTATGTGATATGTATATACATGGATGACTGGATGACATGCAATATATGTATGAGATATGTATATTGTGAATGGATGGTATGCAATGTATATATGAGATATATATATATTGTGAACCGGTTAATGTGCAAAGTGATACCTTAATTAAAGACCCAAAAATCTTCCAATCAAATTTAGGTCTTAGCTCTCCATTGAAGCAATAACTTGTAAAGTTTTAGGCTTATATACATCGGCTATAGATATTTAGGGTTGTGCATTTGCACTAAGAGATCTTTATAGTGTTACTGTTAAGCATGAGATATTATGGGTGTATGGATACACCATATGCCAAGAATGACAAATAGAAGTACCTGAGGTGTGTAGTGTTTAAATCTATACATTTCACTGATTCAATGGTGTGGACCTAACTAATGCCAAAGGCCAAGAATGATAATTAGATGTACCTGAGACCCATAACATTAGGAGCTGGATTGATGGAACCTCACATAAGATGTGATGAATAAGAGTTATTCACTTATTAAATGCTAATGTTCCAAGAATGACAATTAGGCATACTTGAGGGATATTAGTAGTTCTTTAAGAACTCTGTCACCCACTAGAAATCCATCCAACAAGGATTTTTGTTTCTTATTTGAAAGTGTAGGATTCACCAAGTTAGTAGGAGACTATTATGATTAAAGACCAAATCTAATGATGATCACCATCACTTTTGTTACTTTTTGTAGAAATTGATAATATGAGACCATTAAACCCACTCTCTGTCATACTCGACAACAATAGGCTCATGATGCTAAACTTTATAGATTGGCTAAGGAATCTAAAAGTTATTTTAGCTTTCGAAAAGATATTATATGTATTGGAATAAAACATTCCCAGACCTCTTCCTAAAAATACTTCTCAAGAGGAGCATGACACTCTTAAAAAATAGAAGGATAATGACATACAAGCACGTTGTATAATGTGGGCTTCCATGAGCACCGAAATCCATTGGTAATATGAGAAGTACACTAGTGCAAGGAAAATCTTACTTCACCTATAAGAGTTGTTTGGTGAGCATAGTAGGACTGCTAGATATAAGATATTAAAGTGGTTATTCCATACTAAGACGAAGGAATGAGAGGAAGTGGGAGCCCATGTGAACTCCATGATTAGATTAATGAAGGACCTAGAGAGTCTAGATTTCACTATATACTTCCATCTCTAAATGGATTTGATCCTTCAATCCCTCCCTGAATCTTTTGGGCAAACCATTACTAACTTCCATATGAACAAGATAGAGTGTACACTTGTGAAGCTTTTGAATATGCTTGTGACGGCACAAAAGGGCATTCAAGGAAGTAATGGGAAGGAGGTTGTTTTTATTACTTCTTCTAGTGGGACTAAGAAGAAGAGCAATAAGAAAAAGAAAGCTAAGATAAGTGTTGTCAAGCCTACGGGAGGAATAGCCAAGAACAAAGGGAAGGTCAAAGTGAAAGATGACAAAAGCTAGGGAAGATATTTCTATTGCGAAGGTGAAGGACATTGGAAGAGGAATTGTCCTAAGTACCTTGAGTCTCTCAAGGCTAAGGGAAAAGACAAGGATGGAGAAGCTGAGACTTTCTGAAGGAAAGTGTGTGTAGAGGAACAATGAAAATGCGAAATTTAAAAATTTTCATTGCATGCAACATTTGCATCAAACACAAAACACTTTCATGCCTATAGATCATATCACATGCACTCTTACATAGCTAAACATGAATAATGAACGATATACTATCAACATGTCAACTAAGTCATGCTTCCAAAAACAAGACCTAGCAACTAAGAGATATAGTAACACTTACATAACTCCTTAGTTGGTAGCACACTTGTTAAGCTTTGGTTGGTGTTGATCTACAAGCTCCAAGCTCCCCAATTGTGAAGCCTCTAGCTTGATACACACGGGTTAGAAAGGAAGACCTCCAAGGATGGTGATGTTCAAGCTACAAGCCTCTCCTTTATTGACCCAAAGTGCTTGCAAGAACTTCCACCAAACAAGGATGTGTAGGACAATGAAGCAACCTTCAATAGATGATGGACTATTAGAAAGAACACAACTCTTGTGTTTAGTTTGATATGTTTATCCTTTGAAGAAAAAGAAGGAAGAAGACTCTCTCAATCTCTTTTCTCTCTTTTGGTTGATATCAAATTATCTCCAACTTGTGCAAATGAAGTTATGACTTAGCGCTCTCTACAAACTCCACTAACTATATCAATAAAGCTAATATGATAATAGTTTTTGTGTTGAGTGTCTCACACTCAATTCACATGCATAAGGAGTGAGAGAGTTGTCTCTACACTCTCCACTAACTCAAATAAAACCAACAATATTAAATTA
>CATIWO010035697.1:0-28192 GCA_949673435.1 Macaranga tanarius
CAAGCTGTGTTGGAAACGGATGTCGGAACAGTAATTTGATGAATAGTAAAATAGTAACTTTTTGTACAATTTTGCATGTTACTATTCATGTATTGCAAAAGAATTATGATATTTTATACAATCAAACAAAAATCGAGCCAAGCCAGTCAGTTATATATTTTTAAAACCGAAATTAAATCGAACCGAATCGGTAACCGACCGAACCGATCGGGTCGGTTCGGTCAAGGCATTTCGCCAGTCACACAGGCGAAATGACTTGGCCATTTCGCCTGTGGGACTGGCGAAATGACCCCTAAAAAAAGTCAAAAAAAAATTTTCAGTCAAACCGAACCACAAATTTGGAATTTTTTTAAAAAACAACCACAAAAGTTGGAATTTTTTGAAAAACAACCACAAAAAAAAAATTTTGAAAATTTTGAACCACAATTTGGTAAATAGCCCCTTGTTTGCAAGCATACTTAAAATGAAATTCAATCTCTGCTTATTTAACTTAATAAATGACTTGGAACAATTTTTTTTGAACCAAACTCCCAACGGTGCGCGAGCTAATCTGTTCGATTACACCGCAGAATAAATTTATACATCCCAAACCAACTTTCTCTCACAATATGTGGAAGAATAATATGTCATCGTACTAGAATAAAAGGCGGCCAGCGGTTGCTTTCTAATGTGCACACTTGGCTAAACTAGCAAGAATCGTCCCTTACTATCGCCACGTTCCTCCCTTTGTTGCCACGGTTCAGCAGCATTACTTTCCATCTTGACACTTTCTAATTCTATCATCTTCTTCCCATACAATTGGTAATATCATTGAAGGTTCTTCTTGTAACTCCCAAACTCAAGTCCTAAAAAAAGAAAGAAATCTAAGATACAAAGTGGCCACTTGCTTTGGTTAGAGAATATGAGGAGGGTGTCGATGATCATGGCCGTGGCAGGGGTGGTGTTATGGGCAGCAGTTTATGTGGATGTGTGCTGGTGTTGGGTTAGTATTCAAAGTACTGATGATAGAATAGGCAATGCGAAAGAGAGTGTGAATTTTATGGCAGGAAATGCGAAGGGGAAGGCTGAAGAAATGAAGCAAAGCGCAGCAGAAGCCATGCAAGACGCCAAGGAGACAGCTGACTCCTGGACTGATTGGGCTTACGGAAAGTTCTCAGAGTAGGCCTCCTATAACCCGGACAAAATTTATATTGTTGTGTTTTGTGCAACTAGTATTCATCTATTTTTACTTTTTTTTTTCCCTTTAGTAAACGTAAGGGAGAAAGAAATAAAATGTTGTTGCACATTGATTTATAACATGTATAGCACGAATAATTATAAAATTAGCATAAATTTTTCTTTTTGGAGAAGGATATTTCATTTAAATGAAAACCAAAATCATTGTCATTTCGTTCAAAAAAGGGAATTAGTCATGTTTTTGAACTTGAGATTATGTTTGAAGCTGTACATGCTTGTGCCATTATCAAGGGAAGCCAGCACATGATTGATCAGTTAAAGTTTAGCTTTCAGCTAGTCCTGCTAGCATATGGTGCACCATGGTTAAATGACATTGTCATATTTTCACATATTGCTTACCAATAAAAGAAAGACAAGTGGGTATCCAATTTCTTCTACAAATACATATGCATAAGGCACTCTAAGGATGTGAATTCATACTTTCTGGAGTAAATTGAAATGTGTTAGAATGTAATGAAATAAAACTATATAGAGTATCTAAATAAAATTTCATTAGACTGCATTTTACAGTCTGCTGCACTTACAGTAAATTGCGTATTGTATTGTGGTTGAGCCACTTGATTAAAAGAACAAAAACCATTGTAATTTGTAGAAGTACACATACTCTCTTATGTAGTTTCTGAATGTAACAATGATGCTAGCAGGGGGCTTGGGTTGAACGGGAATACTAGAAAAGCAGCTCACGACCTAATGGATAGAGAAGGGGATGCTGCCTCAAAAACCATAGATACAATGAACTCTGCTGCATTGGGTAATTGATGCTCCCCAATTTTGTTGTATTAGCTAAATTTATTCCTTTAAAACAATAGTTTTATTTTACCTCTATTTTTTAATTTCATTTTGGTTCTTCCAGAGTCTTCACAATATGTTTATGAGAAGGCCGGTGACAAAGCCAACAGGGTTTATGAAAAAGGAGATGATATAAAGGACTTTGCTTCAGATAAAGCAGATCAACTTATAAGAATGGCAACAGATAGAACTAGTGAAGCCAGTGAAACAGTGGGTGGAGCACTGGACTCTGGGAAAGATATAGCAGCCAATGCTTATGATAAGGTGGATGAATTAAGGGACTTTGCTTCAGGAATGGCAGAGCAGGCAATGCAAACTGCCGGAGATAAAGCAGCTGATGTAGTGGATTCTTTTTCAAAAGCAACCGAATATGGAAAAGACAGAGCAGCTGGTGGATATAATAATATGGGTTCAGATATGAAAAGTGCAATGGATAATGTAAGAAATAGAGCAGCTGATGCTTATGATATAGCTTCAGATTGGGCTAGTGAAGCTGAAGCTGCTAGGAAAGAAGGAATGGAGTACGCAAGAAGCGGAGCTAGTAATGCCTATCAAGAAGCCAAACAAAGAATAAAATTGGCCACTGATATTGCTTCAGACAAGGGAAGCAATGCCATAGAGACAATGGAAGAAGCAATGGAGCATGGAAAAGAGAGAGCTGCTCATTTCCACAATGAAGCTAAGAAGAAAATGAGCATGGCCGAAGAAACAGGAGGAATGGGGTATGAAAAAGAGGATGAGATGGATGCCTTTGATGAAGCATTAAATAAAGTTGGTGAGGCGTACACGACGGCCAAGGAGACGATGACTGATCATGCAAAGGATGCATATGAAGCTGCCAAGGAGGGGTTGTCGAAGGCCACTGGTGATGTTGGAGCAAAGATGAGAGCAGACACTGGTGAGCTTTGAGTGAAACAACTTTCTCCAAAACCATATATACTCAAAATGCGAGTCACTATTATCATTCTAGTTTCTTCTTTTACCGGTCTTTCACAAATGAGATTTAAATTTGATGTCTGCTTGTGATTTACCCTTTTCTCATTCTATAAGGATTCCATAGATTTTCCATAGTAAATCTATCTCAGTTTGTTGTAAAATTCACTTTAGAATTTAGGGCACTTGGTGCTGGGATTAATATGTTTTGCTAGTTGTCATACTCGCACACACTTATAATTAGCTATCATTTTGCACTAATAAAATTTATCTTTCAAGAACCTTTTGTAGCTAGATGTGTTAAAGGTCCTGCTTTCTTTGTTTTGGTTCCTCTGGGTACAGGTTAGTGTCGGATAAACAACCGTAAGTAGGGCTGAGCACAGCCGTAAGTAGGGCTGAGCACGTTTCTTGGAAACCCGAACTGTTTCGAAAAATCGAACCGAAAATTTCTATTGACTGTTTGACTTTCTCCGAACCAAACTGTCCCGAAAATTTTTATTAGGACGGGTCGGAGATTTTGAATTCTCCAAACTGAGATCCGTCCTGATCTGCTCCGAATTGTACCGAATCAAAGAACCGAAATTAGAACCGATGATTTAATAGAATTAGAGTATATATATATAGTTTCAATTTTTATATTCATTTTATTAATATTAAACATACTAATTTAACATTTAATCTAAAATAATAAATATCAATTTAATTATTTAAAATAAAATTTTTTTAATTATTAATTAAATTATTTTAAATTACAATAAAATAAACATTAAATTAGTAAATAGTATTTTAAAATATTATAATATAATTTACGTTGAATTTATACTTTTAATAGTTATCTTCAATAATAAAATTCTAATGTAATATACTTTTTAATAGCTATGGGTTATTATTATTCAATGATATATATTATTTATATAAATTTTTTCATAAAAATATTTAATAATTGTATGTATAAGACTCCAAGCACAAGCATACACGTGTTCACAATATAAACTATATAAATTATACACGTGGCATAAGAAAATTTTCATAAAAGATATGCATATATACGTATACTCTTGTTCATGTACATTGTATACACCCAATATAAACATTACACGATGCTAAAATGTGTATTACAAAATGCCTCTAATGCCATATGATATTGCCATATGATATTGAGGATAGAGATGTTGACATCAAGCTCGCCTCTGACCCACCTGAGCTCACTAACAACAGCACACCTCAATCTCTATCTAGCTATGTCCTGAAAAACAATAATGTAAAGAAATGATCTTGTGACTTAATAAGCAATTATTAATATAATAATATATATAAAACTTCTCAAGAACTAATTAACAACAATTAATTAAAACAACTAAAAAAATGGACTACACGTGCATGTCTCTCCCCGTGTAGTCTACTGGTCAAAACTTTCGTTGAAACACAGCCTGAAACACTGCCGTATTTCTGTCTTAGTATCCACTGGCGAGCGCCAGTGTCAGCTCGTAGATTTTTCAGCTGGCGAGCGCCAGTGCCTGCTCGCAGAACTCCCTTCTGGCGAGCACCAATCGAAATTGCCAAGTTAGACACGCCTGTGTTTTATCACATTGTCTGAGACACGCCCATGTATCAAACCGTGTTCTCAACCTGATAGTTCATTTCACAATATTCCAAGTACTTCACAACCATTCCACAACTCAATATCATCAATAGAAAACTAACAATTAATAATACATACATATGTGTGTATAAATAAATATCAACACACATCCATAACCATTACATTCACATCTCACATTAAAATCAGAATTCAATATTTATATGCAAGCACGAATGCAATAATACATATCCATATACATTGGTTATCCGGTCGAAACCATCGTCACACGATTTGCTCTCACATAGCCAACTTAGGATTATTCTTCATAAATTCACATTTTTAACACAAGTGGCCACTTTCTGAGACTATTCGCCCGGCTCAGTCCCAGATCTCACAATCACACATTTATTGTGGGTAGCTATCCGCCTGACTCAGCTTTCCTATTCCTCACAATTAATATATCAAATGTGGCCACTTCTGAGACTATCCGCCCGACTTAGTCTCAGATCTCACAATTAGTGAAGGCTATCCTCCTGGCTCAGCCCCACTATCACACGCATACCTCACATTCCTCACATCTTCATCAATATTCATATAAATATACACCATCAACATTTATAGCCAAATTTCAATTCATACCACATTCAATCAACCATTCAATCTTAATTTAATATTCTCACAATCAATATATATACCATTTCTTGCCACATTAAATGGCTTGCACAACCCACATAGTAATACAATTCATATTTAAATATGAACACACACACACACACACACACACACACACACACACACACACACACACATATATATATATATTATATTATATTAATAATTACTTACCAAGTGCTTCCAACTCTTAAGTGAAGAAAGCTTCTCCTAATGAGTGGTGTCTCCTCTATCCTTTTCAACTCCTTCACATAATTATATATCAATCTCACATAGCAAACATTGCAATTCACCCAAACTCACTAAATGCAACTTAATGCTCAAAGTTTGCTATAGCCAAATGATACACACACAAGTCCAATGACCATAATTTTTCTACTGAAGCTAGTATTATGAACCTACTATCAATTCCAATTGGAATTACTAAATTCGGACATGTATAGAATTATTTATGGATTTTTGAATCAAATCTGGTAGAATAAGGCCACCAGCATGAGCATCAAAATGTCGACCCCGGTTAGACCTTTCTAACAACTAATTCAGCCCAAGCTCAAAACATAGATGTTGTAGGGAACTCTCTGAAGTTTCCATAGCATCTAATCATGCTCAATATAGAGCTCTATAGATCAAGTTATGACAAAAACTAAGACTAAAAAATAAAGAAAATAGGGCACGAATTTTGCAACAATCAAAACTCAACTTCAATTAACAAAAATGCATGTAAAACTTACCAATTGAGGCTCCAATTGATTAAACTCCTAAAGCTTCCCAAAACTATTGTTTGATAACTTGTGCAAGATCAAAATCTCCCAAAAATCTATCAGGAATTCACTCTTCTTCTTCCTTCTCTAAATCTCTGCAACTCTACACCATACATACACACATATATACACACACACATATCCACCAATCACAAACTCCCATTTGCCCCCATAGGTGTCCTCCTTCATTAATGCATAATTATAAATAATAATAATAATAATAATGATAATAATAATAATAATAATAATAATAATCTAGATAATTATGGGACTTTATCACTATAATATCTTTTTAACTCCTTAATGAAATGGGATTATTACATAATAACCCCTAACTTTCTATTGTGATAAGTTAATCTCATCTTTCTTTACAAATAGGTCCCTCTCCATAATATATATACATATCCAACTTAAATAAAGTCCACTTATATACTATGTATAAAATGCAATGCATACATTAGAAATACGTATTCTAGAAGGCGGGTGTTACATTTCTTCCCTCCTTAAAGAAAATTTTGTCCCTGAAATTAACTATTCACCACTTTCAAGAAACAAGTATAAATACTTCTGTTTCATTTGTTTCTCTACTTCCCATGTAGCCTTTTTAGGGGAATGATGACTCCATTCCACCTTTATTATTGAAATCTCTTTATTCCTCAACTGCTTCACCTTCTGATCTAAAATTTCTATTGGTTCCTTTAAATAAGTTAGCTTCTCAGAGATTTCAATCTCAGGATCTTGTACGATATGACTTGGATCTGATTATCGCCTTAACGTCGACACATGAAATTCATCATGAATGGAAGATAATTACTTCGGTAGAGCTAATCTATATGCCAATGGTCCAATCCTCTCAATAATCTTGTATGGTCCAATGTATCTCGGACTCAATTTTCTTTGTTTGCCAAATCTCAAAATTCCTTTCCATGGAGATACTTTAAGAAAATTTTCTCTCCAATGCTATACTCCATCTCCCGACGGTGTCGATCTGCATAACTTTTCTGATGATCTTGGGTAGCTTTTAGGCATTTCTTGACCACTTGAATTTTATCTACAGTTTTTTTGCACCAAATCTGGACCTTCATGTTGTATCAAACCTACTACATCTCAACATATTAGGCTTCTACATTCTCCCATACAAAGCTTTAGAAGGTGCCATTCCGATGCTAGAGTGATAACTGTTATTGTAGGCAAATTCTAGAAATGGCAAGTGATCATCCCAATTGCCCTTAAATTCCAAAATAAAGCTCTCATCATATCTTCTAAAGTCTGAATAGTTCTCTCCGATTGCCCATCCGTTTGAGGATGAAAAGCAGTACTAAAGTGCAATTTAGTTCCCAATGCTCCTTGTAGACTATCCCAGAAATGGGATGTAAATCTTGGATCTGTATCTGACACGATTGATAATGGTACCCCATGTAACCTCACTATCTCTGACACATATAAAACAACTAACTTATCCAAAGAATCCATATGTTATATTGGCAAAAAATGTGCGGATTTGGTGAGTCTATCAACTATTACTTAAATTGTGTCATGTCTTCAAAAAGTTCAAGGCAATCCCACAACAAAATCCATCGTTATCTTCTCCCATTTCCACTCGGGAATCTTCAAAGATTGTAATTTTTCTGCAGGTGCTTGATGTTCCGCTTTTACTTGTTCACATGTCAAACATTTAGCTACAAATTTTGCCACATCATTTTTCATAGTTGGCCACCAATAAAATGACTTCAAATTTCGATACATTTTAGTACTTCTGGGGTGCATCGCATAAGGAGCGATATGTGCTTCATTCATGATTTGTTTCCTTAATTCCCCGATGTCCGGAATACATAAACGATTACCAATCACCAACATGCCATCCTCTTTGATTACAAATTTGACTTGCAAGGTAGCCAATAAATGGTTTTCCCCAACATTGAGAAAAACATTCATTGCTCCATAAGATTTTGCCTCTCATAACAAATTGTTTCAGCAGTAATCTCTATAGTTTTGAGACTTAAAGCATCGGCTACTACATTTGCTTTTCTGGGATGATACTCAATAGTGAAATCATAGTTCATCAATAATTCCATCCACCTTCGTTGCCTCAAATTCAACTCCTTCTGAGTGGAAATGTACTTTAAACTCTTGTGATCAGTGAAAATGGAAAAGGTTTCTCCATATAAATAATGTCTCCAAATCTTCAACGCATGGACAATGGCAGCTAACTCCAGATCATGGGTAGGGTAATTAGCTTCATGGGTTCGTAATTGTCTTGAAGCATATGCTATTACCCTTTCATTTTGCATTAAAACACACCCTAATCCTTACCCTAAAGCATCAATATATACCACAAATCCTCAATTTCCAGTTGGCAATGCAAGCACTGGAGTAGTAGTAAGTGCTTCCTTTAACCTCTCAAAACTGCGTTGTCACATTTCAGTCCACCGAAATTGCACATTCTTCTTCAATAAATTTGTTAAAGGTCTTGTAACAGCAGAGAAGTCTTTCACAAATCTTCTATAATATCCAGCCAGCCCTACAAAACTCTGAATCTCTGCTACATTTTTAGGTGCTTCCCACTCCATAATAACTTTAATCTTCGATGGGTCCGGTTTCACACCTTCTTTCGCAACTATATGCCCAAGGAAAGCAATTTCTTTCATCCAAAATTCACATTTGCTGAATTTGGTATACAACTGTTGATCTCGCAATATCTGCAAATATATGTATATATATATATATAGGTTAATACCTGTTTAAATAGATTAATAATTAATTGTGTTTAAACAAGTTAGGCAGGTTTAACCCGTTTAAACACGATTTTATTTGTGTTTTAAACGGGTTGACTATGACCTGAACTCGTTTATACTAAATCCAAACCCGTTTAACTTCGTGTCGTGTCGTTTAAACGAGTCATGTCACAAATTGCCAGCCCTAGATTTTCCCATCAATGGGAATCATCCATTCCCCTTATTTCTATAAGGAATGAATTTTCATTCCTTTGAAATCAAGTCAAACCAATTAATTATCATCCATTCCCTTTATTTCTATAAGGAATGAATTTTCATTCCTTTGGAATCAAGTCAAACCAATTATAAATTGATCAAAAATTTAAATATTATTATATATTAACAAAATTTATGAAATAGCATATATTTTTGAAGCAATAAACATAAAATATATATATTAAAAAATAATTAACAAAATACTTTAATAAAAATATTTATTGAAATAAATAATATTTATAATAATTTCAAAAATTATAATAGTATTTAAAATAACTATTAATAAATAATTTTAAAAATAATTTTTATAATAGATAATCATAATGCTAATATATAGAAAATAATTATGAAAATATTTTTATATATAAATAACATTGATTCTGATTCTGATTCTGATTTCGTAGTAAGCCAAACAGTTTGTTAAAATTTTCATTCTATTTTCGATTTCCTTTCATTCCAATTCCGGAGTATAAACCAAACGAATCCTAAATATTTGCAACTTACTATAAATTTTCCTTAGGATTATTTTATATAAATGTGTCAATTCAGCCAATTTTTGGCAAATCTAGCAATCATTTATCGTAGTTAAAATTGGGTGTGGAAGACATGATATTCTCAGTTATTTAATATATTGGTTAAAATTATTTTGTATAAACCACTTCAGCTGCCTATTGTTGTAAAAAAAAGAAAAATAAGTGATTGAGATTTGTAGTAAATTTTCCCAATTTTAAATTATAGCATAAATGTCTCAATGGTTTATTTTAATATTATATTTGTAATATTTAGTAATTAATTATAATATTAAAAATAATAAAATATTTATTATTTTATTATTTAAATAAAAAAAATTTAAATATATCTCATTCAGTTAATGCAAAAATACATTAGACTAATTATTAAATTATTTCATAAACGAAACATATTTACATAACTAATATTGATTAAGAATATTGTGAGAGTCACTTACTATTTAACTTTTGCTTTTGGCAAGTCTGTAGGCAACAAACAACATTATTTTTTCCTTATTTCTTTTTATTTTTTTTTTCTTTGGAAAACTGATAAATTTTGATAGATTCATTGCACAATAAACTGAAGTTAACCAACATGGTTATAAAGTGAAAATTGAGTTTAAATTTTGCATGCTATAAATGTAAATTAAAATAATGGGCAAACCATTTTATAATATACATAAAAAAAAATAATCTAAATTAATCGAAATTGGAAATTTTGTTAGAATCCAAAATTTCCAACAATTACAACAAGTGGCAACATTAGGTTCTTTTACAATAATGTCAGTAGTAGGATCCACATATTTTATAATAACACAACGCGGTTAGGTATTAGGTCAAATTTTCCGTACTCAATTTTGAGCAAGGTAAATAATGTGCTACATTTACTAAAAAAATTGATCAATTTAGGAAATTTTAATCAAAATTAAGTATGAGATAAATTTGTAACAAGTTTTACATCTATAGACCCAATTGTAAACATTCAAGTCAGAAGATAATACAGAAACAAAAATGATGTTAAACAATGACTTCACAGCAGTTGTCTTCTTAATTGATTCTCCTTGTGGACAACTTTTTTTTTTTTTTGGGTACAATGTGGATAACATTTTATTTATTGTTGCAGTAGGGTTAGCTTGAAATCTTATTATGTTAAATACTTGTAAGATTCTTGCATTTCGTTACAATTCTTGCATTTGTTTACAATTGGCTCTTCAATGTTTCTCTTACTAAGCCATAACCTCAAAAAAAAAAAAAAAAAAAAAAATTACTGCTCATTTACTGCTTACACTTTTTCGACTTTTCTTTCACTAGGGCACTCGTACACATTTACTAGACTCTCATAATCATGACTGGCCCAAACAATTTTGTGCTAAACAGAAAAAGACATAAATTTCTGGTAAATGCAATTTTATTTTCTTTTATTATTCATTTGTCTCCAAGTATTACATCTGCTAAGCTGTTAGGATATGTGATTCATTGGAAATTAATTTTTAAATTTCTCATTTTTAACTATTTCTCCTATTGCTGTTTTTTTTAAGTGTACAACAGAAATTGCTAATTATTTAAAGGAAAAAAGTTTATAAGCTTGTTCTGACATAGGCTTGGAGTTCTAGGTTCCTGATGTTTTTTTTTAATGAGTTTCAGAGTCTTTTCTTCCATGGAAGTTGAAGTAATAGGGGCATGCACAGCGCATTTCCTTACCTGTGCCAGTCTCTTCTCTCTTTCTAGTATATGCTTTAACAAAAGAATACTGCATTGACAGCTTGGCAAGTCAACTTAAATGTTGCAACATTTGGAAAAATTCAAGTTCATCTCTGGCTAAAAACAATGTACCATTCGAACATTAGTCAGACTATTACGCCTGCATGGCAGAAATTGACCACTTTTGCTGTTGTTTTCTCCAATGCAATAAGATGAATTATTTCATATAAAGCAAAAACTATCGAATAATTATGACCCACTAGATGAACATCCAAATGCCCTCTTGAATATACAAGTCTTTTAGGACACACGCCGTGTAAACAAAGCTATTAGAGGATAATTGATGTTTTGGCACTAAATGGTGTGTCCTAACTTATCCCGCTTCATCCGGCTTTAAATCTTTACTAGGACCAAAATTTTTGAGGTAAGGTTCAAAGAATCAAAACTTCTAAAAAAGTTGGGGGAGGGGTGGGGGAGGGGCCATCTTGGATGATTGTGAAAATCCCACGCATGATATGTTTTCAGCTAAGAAAATAGAGAAAAGGGGCAATGGGATTAGAAAAGACACATGGAAGTATGAAACATAGCTTCTATGTTCATGACCTCGACCAAAAGCAGTTTCATTTTTTTTATTTCCTTTTCCTTTTGTCCGAACCATTGGTATTCAGTTCAACCTGAAACACGAGTAAAAACTTTTCCAACAACTATTTAAGTAACTATGTACTCCCAGACGTGACTTAAGAATTTTTCTTCCCTCTACTATTAGCATTTAGGTCGTATCTTGCCTAAGCAGAAACAATATCAGAGGAAATGGACCCATATAACCGATTGCAAGTAGTAAAATCTTGGTATTTATGTTCTGTAATGTTTCATTCAAAAATTATAGTAATTTTAATCAGACTGTCTTGAGAAGAAAAATAAACTAGTGGGTGGTTCTAATCTATCTCATCAAATGACATCTATTAAGTTCTCTATTAAGCAATTAACGTCTGATCTAGTTATTGATCAAAATCTATCCATCTTTGATACAATAAATATGTGTTTTCGAGGATTCAACTGTCTTACATTTGTTTCTTCTTCATGGCTTGTTTGTTATTATGCATCCAAACTTTGAAAACCTTTCTCTTTACACCCACTTGGGAACAAAATTTCTGCACTTCTAGCTCATCTTGCTTCTGCATCTTCCATTCTAATCTTTCAGCAAATTCCATCATCTTGTCCCTCTGCTCCTGACTGAATTTTGTTCTAAATCTCTTCTTCAACCGCTGCATAGATCCTTGCCCTTGCAAATTTGACTGAAATATATTGAGATCTTCACTTGATGACTCCGCTGCAGCCCCACCTCCAAAGGTCATCATCGCTGGTGCAGTGACAGCTGTGAATGAAAATCCACGGGGATACTTGTGACGTTGATGTACAGGTGTCTGAGCCGGACGGATTGAACTAGTGATCAGTTGGTGATGAGGAGGTGGCGGAAATGTATTATTTCTTTGGCAATTGTTTTTATAGTAAGAATTGGCTGCACTTTGTGATTCTCCATCAATCTCTTTTCTGTGGAAGTTCCTGTGACATTCACAAGCTGCACATTTCATGGCTTCTGGGGTACCTTCCTGGCCACTGGGCATAAATTCTCCACATCCATCGACAACAACTCCTCCCATGCTTGCTGCATGATTCCTCAAACATTCTCTATACCTAGCTGATGGTGCTGATGCGGGGATGCTAAGTGTTGATGCTGGTGGAGGTGATCTTGACATGGATCTACTATTGGGAGCAGGTGCTTTGTTAATAGCACCTGGGGAAAGAATTGAAGCTGGAGCTGGATCTATGATTAGGTCAGGATCTATTATGGGTTTGAGAATTTGATGGTGTAGGTGTAGGTTCACATGGGCATGATGATAAAGTGGATGATGCTGTTGCTGTTCGTGGGTCTGAGGTGTAGCTGTTTGATGATCTCTTATTCTTTCTCCAGAAGCTGAAATTTTAGAAGCAGAAGGGATTTTAGAAGAGGAATCTCTTTTAGATGGATTATAAGCCAAAGAGCTTGGCATCCCTATTTCTTGATCATGGCTTGCCACTTCCATCAAATAGATCTGTAAGATTGAAGCTTTGAATCCAAATATTGATCTCAGCTTAGGTAGCCTCCACTTCTCAAATTATCGTCGTCGTTATCATAATCATCATCGTAATCAGTATCTTCTTGATCATTTCTATCAAAACATCAAAACGGTGGCATCTCCTGTGACCTTTTCAACCCTAATTCAGCTAGCCCATCTAATCCAAGAACAAATCTGATCAAAAAAACTAATCTCTAGGTAACGCTAAAGATTATTCTCCTCTCATATTCTGATTTTGACGTTTATGGGTGCAAACCCACCAACCATTTCACTAATTGCAATCCTATTCCGGAATACGTAAGCAGGTGATTGAGCATTCCATTATATATATGATTAAAAGTCTAAGAAACAATTTAATTTCTGTGCAATAAACACAAAGGGAATACATATTTTAAACAGGTAAACTGAAACTATTGTGGGGTCTAGCTACTAGATTTTGACTAACACTTACCGTGATGGATTAAACTGTAGATTTGATGTTTAAGGAAACTGTAACTGCACCATGGGAAGCAGATATTTGCAAATGGGATTAAGGAGGAAATCTTAAATCTTAATGTATTA
Source organism: Macaranga tanarius (assembly GCA_949673435.1). NCBI lineage: Eukaryota > Viridiplantae > Streptophyta > Magnoliopsida > Malpighiales > Euphorbiaceae > Macaranga > Macaranga tanarius. The sequence continues at coordinate 13,852 of CATIWO010035697.1, forward strand.
GCAAAAAACAAACACAAAACTAGGAGAGATAATAGAAGGGTTGTTTCCTAATATCCCATCCAATTCCACAAAATCCATACGATAAAGGAGCAGGTGGGTTGGTTTGTGGGTATTGTACTGAAAAAAGCAACATGACTGAGGAGTTGGATTACACCTTGAAGAAGAGTAGCAGAACAACCGACAAGGACATGTTATTTCTCTTCCATAGCCTGCACAATGGTCCAGCTCCTAATTATTGCCTTCCCCACCTTCTATGTTTGTTCGATCTCTTCAGAACTCAGTTCTAAACAAACCCAAAAAATATATACACATAGTGGGAGTGCAAGAGAGCAGAAAAAGAGGTTAATGTTTGGTTGGTTTGGTTTTGTTTCATGGAATCTTCTTTTAGCCGCATATATACTGTAACAAAATAAAGCTCTTTAGAGTATATAAGGCTGACTTCAATTTTTTTTGTTATCAGATTATTTAAAACCCTATTAGAGAAGCTCTTAAACGAGTCCCTAAGCAATTAAGCTAACCTAAATTTAACAAAGACGGAGGACAAATAAAATATATATTAATTTCTTTTATTTGTTTGGAATCAAAGTGAGTGAGTGATTAGTCTGGTCCACTATTAGTCTGGTCCACCACACAGTTTTTGTCCTTTTTATTTTCTCTCTGCCCTATGGCTATGAGTTTGTGCACTGGTGCAGTTTCTGCAACTCCACTCAGCTTTATCTAACAAGCAATTACCAATTATATCCTAATCTCTCTCTTTCTTGGTTGCTTTGTGGCACTGCTTCGACTTTCAAGCCAAAGACTCTCATCTTTCTCTCTTCTAGTCTAGAATTCTTTTTGTTTATATTTGGTGCATGTGATACTTGGATAATATTTTCTATTAGGTTAACTGCATAATGTCACAAATTTTTATAGTATAATTGTCAGTGTTTCGTTTTTTAAATTTTTAGAGCATGACTAAAAATTCAAATATTTTTTTATTTTTTTTGCAAATTTAATCAAATTTTTTATTTTTAATTTTATTTGGCAAGTTTATATAATTTTATTCTATATTTTGTGATTAATTAATTGTAATATCTTTGTCGTCAGAATTGGGTTAATGGAATTTAATAGAATTTAAGATTTAATTAAATATAATTGAGTACTATTTTTGGGTGACTTTGAGTCGGAAGATTTAATGAAAATAAAATCAAGTTTAGGAAATTTGGATGTAATTGAAAGTGATTAAGGACCAAATTGAAAGAAGAATTTTGTATAAGGATCTATGAGTGTTGTGTTAAAACTTAAAGGACGTAAAAAAATAAAAAAATAAAGCTTAGGCATTTTTTTTTATGCAGAAAAAGAAGAAAAAAAGGGAAGAGCTTTTGGAAGCAGAAGGAGAAGATAGAGACATAGTATTGTAGCTAGGGTTTCCGCCTTCAAGAATTTAAAGAAAACAAGTGCTGAATCTTGTGAGTGGACTTTTCTTTAGTTGATTTTCTTGATTTCAAATTAATTTGTGAATATTTGAATGCTATTATGTTGTATGAATTTAAAGTTAATTATATATATTATCAAGTTATACATGAGCTAGAATAGCTGAAATATATATTGTGGGCTTTTATAAAACAATGGGTGGTAAAAACTTGGATTTTTAGTTGTAGTTCTATCAATTTTTGAGTGCAGAACTCGTCTAGGATGCGTTCAGGCAACGCCTCAATGGCAATGAGGTGACGCTTCAATGAGCAGAGAAGGTGCTTCAGTAGGCGACACCTTAGTACTAAGGAGGCGCCTCAGTACAGAGACGGTACCTCATTGGCACTAAGGCGGCACCTAGCTCTGTACTAAACAGGTGCCTCTGTGGCCAAATTCTGCAAACTAAATGGAGTTAAATGTAAATCTTGGAACTTAAACTCAACCAAAAACATGTATAAACACATATAAATACTAGAGCTACTATAATTGAATCAAAATGGGTTAAATCGAACCTATTATCAACATTATAGGGGAAATGAATTGCAGATATATAGAGTAATGTGGATAAATTTTTAAGTCTTAGACATAGAGACTAAAATCATAGTTAAAGTTATGTCAAACTGAGTAAATATCGAATTAAGCATACAAAAATAAACCAAAGCAAATGATTTATTCCAAACGATAATGGAATTGAGTTATTGTAAATTTATAATGCATTATGGAAATAAAAACGTATACTAAATATATATATATATATAGTTGAGAGTGAGTTGGCCAATCTAATGATAACTGTCTTTGGGATAGCGCATGGACTCAGAAATGCCTTTAGGGCGAATCTATGTGGTTGATAAGTATATATACAAAATTATTGAGAAATATTATTGTGAGATATAGTTAGTGTGGACTGTATGAAAAGCTTGAGTTGTAAAACTGAGGATTGGGATACAAGGATCACAATGGTGTATCAGAGTGATACAATAAATTGGTGAGATGGTATATTATAAAATAAATATTTATAAAAGAAATTGATACGAACTAGTAAACTCTGTAAAGTATAATATATCATACAAAGAATGTGATAAACAAATTATTAAAAATAAGAATTTGAAAGATAAATTTTGTACGTACAACGAACATTTGTACGATAGGATTGTAAATGTTAAACCCAAAAATATTATGTTAATTATAATAAAAAGAAAATGAAATTAAGTGCGTTTATTCTTAAAACTCAACAATTAATTGAATACTAATATTTTTGTTCTTAATTTCATTGATTTATGATTGTCTTAACTATTGGATTGTTGATTTTGAGTTTTATTATTATTATTGTCTACTCACTGGATAATTTTCCTATAAAATTACCTACACATTTTATTTGTAAAACTGCTTCCAATTTAAGTAATTAATATAGTGTAGCTAGATTTGGAGGTACTGTTGTTCAATGGACCAATATGATATATGAGGTTATGGAGGCAGAGTCTTTGGTTAAGTACATGGTGTGCCATGATATAGATGCAGAGCTAACTTTTAGAGTTACTGTAGAGCCCATAGGTGTAACTGTTCATAAGTCTACTATTAGAGAGGAGCACTTGGATAGTATTTGTACTATTTTCTGATTAGTGTATATTTTGTTATGTTTTAGGTAGATAATTTGTGTTAATTTTGAGTTTAATTGTATTAATTTGTATTTAGGTATGTTATTTGTGCTTATTTTGCTTTTGTAGGTCATTAATCAAGGTTTGATGTGGATTAGTCAAAGATTTGGAGCATTAGAAGTTGATTTTTAAAGATATTTTCGACACAGGCAAAAACATGGCCATGTGCCTGCTCGTGTAGTGTTCTGGACTAAAAAAGGCTACTAAACATGGTTAAAGACATGACCATATGCTGGGCCGTGTAGTTTTCTGGATGATATTGATACCCTGAACACGGGTCGGGATATGCCCGTGTGTCAGGCCATGTACTTCGCTGCCAAATTTACTTATTTGAGACACAGTTCGAGACATGGCCATGTAAGCGTCTGGATATTACATATGAGAGAGACACGGGCATGTATAAATTGAACATGACCATGTATGCGGAAGAGTCACGATTAAATTGGCTTCTTTGGATGCTTATCTGAGGGGAATTGGAGGAAGACTATAAAAGGAATAAGAGATCTCATATTTAGAGGACTTTTGACAGAAAAAGGAGAACCTATTAGGGCATTATCGAGGATCGAGATTGGAGATCGAAGATTCAAGATATCAAGAGATTGAATTTTTTTCTTCTTCTTAATTCTTGTAATTGGTGATGGAATTTTTTTACTTGTTTTCAGAGCTTAGTTTGATTATGTTAGGCTAGGTTTTTATTTAATAGGGGATTAAGGATCCGAACATGAATTAGTTAATTTTCCTTTCCAATAAATTCTTTATTCATGCAAAATTATGTTTATTGAGATTAATGCTTGTTTGTATTTGGTTAATATTAACATGATTTCAATTAGAGAGATGATAGTTTTAATGGAACTATAAACATAAATTAAGTTGATTCAGTGTTAGAGATAAATTAAATTGATTTAATTCTATAAGAGTTGAGATTAAACTTTGTGACTTAATTAATTAGGGTTTGTAATTGCAATGAGAATTGAGTTGCATGATCTTAATTAAAGATTACAAAGTAGGCTAATTAGCCTTGAGAAAGGTAATTACAACATTAAATAATTTGGAATTTGCATGAATAATTGGATTAAGGGAAGGAAATTAGCTAATGAGTGTGAGGTGAATTAATTTCCTAATGGTTGTTTTAGATTTGGTTAATTGATTTCAAAATTATGGTTTATATTTATATTTAAGTTTTAATTAGTTATAGTTAAATTGCTCATTATATTTGCAAGCTTTGAACAATTAGAGATAAATTGGTAGGTGGATAGATTGAAATCTCTGTGGGAACGATATCTTTATTACTACTTATCGATTCTGTATACTTACAGAGTTTTTACCAAATAAATTTTTGGTGCCGTTACCGAGGATTGTAATCTAACACCATAATTGATTGTATTTCTTTTTTTATTAAGGCAATAGTTTCTTTTATTTTATATAATCTTATTTTGATTGTAGGTGTATGCATAATACCCGACGATCAGATAAAGAGAAACTTTCATACGTGCCAGAACTTATTAAGTTTGAGAAATCAAACAGAAAATAGATAAAAGATAAATCAAAGGAGAAAGCACAAAAGATTGCGCTAATCAAAATGGCCGACGATGGGAATAATAATAGGGTAATTGATGCTCGTGCTGATAATAGGGTCCTCTTGGACATATCTATGCCGGGATTGGGTGGCACTCAACATAGCATTGCTAGGCCATCTATTAATTCCAACAACTTCGAGATCAAGCCATCTCTAATTTAGATAATTCAAAATACGGTTCAGTTCTTTAGCATGACTAATAAAGATCCAAATACCCATATTGCTGAGTTTTTAGAGATTTGTGACACCATTAAGATGAATGGTATGACTGAGGATGCATTGAGGTTGTGCTTGTTTCCTTTTACCTTAAAGGACAAGGCAAAGATTTGGTTGAAAATGCAACCGGCTAGTTCGTTCACGATATAGGATGATTTAGCAAAGGCTTTCCTTGCTAAGTACTTTCCACCTTCGAAGACGGCTAAGGTTGTGAAGGAAATTACCTTGTTTCAGCAACTTAAACATGAGTTAATGAGTGAGGGATGGGAGAGGTTTACTAATTTACAGAGGATTTGTCCACATCATGGATTGCCTAAATATATGATCATTCGTACCTTTTATAATGGAGTTACACCGACTACTCGTGATTCCATTGATTCTAAGGCTGGTTGTTCATTGATGTGGAAGATGGTAGATGAGGCTACATCATTCCTAGAGACAATGGCGTTTGATAGTTGTTTGTGGCCTGCAGAATGAGCAATTGCACCCAAGGCTGCAGGCAAGATCGAGGTGGATGATGTGACAGCCCTTCAAGCACAAATTTTTGCACTCTTCAAGTGACTTAGCAACCTGACATACAAGGCCAATACAGCCCCTACACAATTCCAAGGTGAGCAATGTCATATGATGGACAATATGGGTGATGAATTTACTTCTTAGAATATAAAAAATTTTAGAGACAATGTCACGGAGCAAACTAATTATATGGGAAACCAATTTCAAGGGAGGCAAGCCAACAACCCCTACTCCAACACATATAATCCAGGGTGATAAAATCACCCAAATTTTTCATGAAGTAACAATAACAATGTGGTTGCGACTAACTTCCCCAATAACAATAATATGGAAAAAAAATCAAGGACCTCCAGGATTCCAACAACCGTAACAAGATAGATTAGCATCAGTTGAGAACAAATTAGACAAATTTTTGGATGTTATTTCTACCAAAATAGCGAGCCAAGATGAGAGTCAAAAGAGGATGGAGGCTAAGTTTGATCAAATTGCTAAGAACCATTCCTCTTTGATTCACAACATCGAAGTTCAATTGGGATAACTTGCTAATATTGTAGCAACTCGAGGGCTTGGAAATCTTCCAAGTAACACTGAGACAAAACCGAGGGATGTCAAGGCTATCACTCTACGAAGTGGTAAGGAGCTGAAATCACAAGATGAAATGGAACATAAGGCAACAACTGAAAAGACTAATGAAGAAAAGGATCCAAACACAAAGAAAGATAAGTCAACTATGGGAAAAGGTATAGAGATAAATGAAGTAAAGGTGCAAAGTTCATCCCCACCACTTGTACCTAAAATTCCTTTCCCCCATAGGTTGAGGAAACAAAAGGATGGTGAGCAATTCAGCAAATTTTGAGAGATTTTTAAAAAGCTACAAATTAACATTCCATTGGCGGAGGCATTAGTGCAAAAGCCCAAGTATGCTAAGTTCTTAAAGGAGATCATCACCAATAAGCGTACATAGGATAACAATGAAATAGTGTCATTGGAAGAGACATGTAGCTCGATCATCTCAAGAAAAATTCTTACCAAATTGAAGGATCCAGGGAGTTTTATGATTCTATATATTGTTGGGACTAATGAGTTTCCATGTTGTTTATGTGACTTAGGTGCTATCATTAATTTGATGCCTTTGTCTATTTTTAGGAAACTTGGATTAGGAGACGTTAAGGCAACCAATATGACATTGTAATTGGCGGATCACACAATTAAAAGGCCATATAGAGTGGTTGAGGACATGCTCGTCAAAGTAGATAGGTTTATCTTTCCCGTTGACCTTGTGATTTCAGATTTTGAGGAGGATAGGCAATGTCCATTGATATTAGGTAGACCATTCCTTAATACTGGTAGGACTTTGATTGATGTGCATGAGGGCAAGCTTACACTAAGGTTAGGGGATGAGAGTGTCAAATTTGTTATGTCTAAGCTCATGAAATATCCCTTAGATGATGAAGCATAGATGAAAATAGTGTCATTAGATGATTGTGTTGTGTAAGAAAATTTTTCACTCTATACTAGTGATGATAAAGAGTGGAATGCTATTGACACTAAGGATGAGGATGAGACCACATTCACCAAACCTGAACTTTTAGTTAGAAGTGACAACCTTACACCTCCAACCATTAAAAAAACCCCCTAAGCTATAACTCAAACCATTGCCTAATCATTTGAGATATGCATTCTTAGGTGAAAATAACACATTACCCATCATAATATCTAATAAACTGAGTGTTGATCAAGATATGAAGGTGTGTGAGGTGGTGAGGAAACGAGTTAAAGCACTAGGGTGGCAGATTTCTGACATAAAAGGAATTAGTCCCTCTATTGTTATGCATAGGATACATATAGAGTATGGGCATAAACCCATAACTGAGAGGCAAAGGAAGCTAAACCTAAATATCAAAGAGGTAGTAAAGAAGGAGATAGTAAAATTACTAGATACAGAAATTATATATCCTATTTCCGATAGTGAGTGGGTTAGCCCGATGTAATATATACCAAAAAAGAGTGAGATGATTGTGGTAGAGAATGATGAAGGAGAGTTAATTTCTAAGAGAGTGGTAGATGGTTGGAGAGTCTGTATCAATTATAGGAAGTTAAATAATGCCACTAGGAATGATCATTTTCTCCTTCCATTTATTTATCAAATGCTAGAGAGAATAGCGGGTCATGCCTATTATTATTTTTTTGATGGATACTCCGGCTATAATCAGATTTTCATCTATTCCGAGGACCAAGAGAAAACCACATTTACCTATCCTTATGGCACATTTGCATATAGAAGCATGCCTTTTGGGTTGTATAATACACCCACTATATTTCAACATTGCATGATGAAAATATTTTATGACTTAATCGAGAACATTATGGAGATGTTTATGGATGATTTTTCTATTTTTGGTGGTTATTTTGATTTATTTTTAGCTAACCTTGACAGGGTTTTAAAGCGATGTAAAGAGACTCACCTTGTGCTTAATTAGAAAAAATGCCATTTTATGGTAGAGGAAGGGATAGTCTTAGGTCACAGAATTTCTAGCAAGGGAATTGAAGTGGATCGAGCCAAGACAGAGATTATTGAGAAGTTGCCACCACCTACATCACTTAAGGGAGTTAGAGGTTTTTTAGGGCATGCCGATTTTTACCGACATTTCATTAAAAAATTTTCATTAATTGTAAAACCTTTAACTAACTTATTGATTAAGGATGTGCCATTTGTCTTCGATGATGTGTGTTTGAGTGCTTTTGACAGGTTAAAGGAGACATTGGTATCGGCACCCATTATTACACCTCCGGATTGGTCCTTACCTTTAGAGATAATGTATGACGCAAGTGACTACACTATAGGAGTTATCTTAGGGCAAATGAAGGACAATCATCTACATGTGATCTATTATGCCAGTCGTAAATTGACTAAAGCTCAACTCAACTATAATACCACAGAAAAGGAGATGTTGGTGGTGGTTTTTGCTGTAGATAAATTTCATTCTTACCTTTTGGGTTCGAAAATTATCATCTATACGGACCATTCTGCCATTCGACATCTACTTACTAAAAAGGATGCCAAACTGAGACTAATGATATGGGTTTATTGTTGCAGGAATTTGACCTTGAGATGAAAGATAAGAAAGGCTCAGAGAATTTAGTGGCAGACCATTTATCACGTCTAGAAAAGGAAGCGGAGAGTGCACCAAAGCCTATTAGAGATAATTTTTCGGATGAGTTCTTTTTAGCGCTACACCATATAGCAACCCCTTGGTATGCTGACATTGCCAATTATTTGGTTAGAGGGGTGCTACCGGAGGGATTATCACACCAATAAAGGAAGAGGTTCTTGTATGAGGTGAGGTAATACCTATGGGAGGACCTTTATCTCTACAAAATCTATGAAAATGGTATGATTAGGAGGTGAATGCATTCCAGATTCAAAGGTAGTCGATGTTCTAATACATTGTCATGATTCAAGTTATAAGGGGGCATTATGGAGCATCTAAAACATGTGCTAAGGTGTTAGAGAGTGGTTTCTTTTGGCCAACACTATTTAAGGATGCAAGGGAGTTTGTCCTACATTGTGATCATTGTCAACATGTTGAAAACATTTCTAAATGATAGGAATTACCTCTCACTTCGATTCTAGAGGATGAAATCTTTGACGTATGGAGGATAGACTTTATGGGACCCTTTCCATCTTCTTATGGGAACCAATATATCTTTGTGGGCGTAGATTATGTGTCTAAATGGGAGGAGGCTTTGGCAACACCCATAAATGATGCAAAGGTAGTGCTTAAATTCCTAAATAAGACATTCATAAGATTTGGTGTACCACGTGCCATTATTAGTGATGGGGGGTCACATTTTTGCAACCATCAGTTTGAGTCCTTATTGAAAAAATATGGTGTGCATCATAAAATTGCCACACCCTATCATCCTCAAATAAGTGGACAAGTAGAGGTAACGAACCGTGAGCTTAATAAGATTCTAGAAAAAGTAGTTAATAGTTCGAGGAAGGATTGGGCTACAAAGTTAGATGACATATTATGGGCTTATCATACAACATTCAAAACACCAATTGGTATGTCACCATTTAGGTTGGTATTTGGAAAGGCGTGTCACTTACCTGTTGAGCTAGAACATCGAGCGAATTGGGCCATTAAGACACTGAATTTTGATTTGAAGTCCATGGGAGAGAGGAGGCTATTGCAACTCAATGAATTAGATGAAATTTGCCTCCAAGCTTATGAGAATGTCAAACTCTTTAAGGAAAAGATAAAGAAGTGGCATGATGCATATATCATGAAAAAGGACTTTTAGGTTGGTGATTTAGTGTTGTTGTTTAACTCACGCTTTCACTTATTTCCAAGTAAATTGAAGTCTAGATAGAGTGGACCATTCAAAGTGGTTCAAACATTCCCTCATAGTGCTCTTGAGCTTGAAAATGATAGAGGTGAGCATTTTAAAGTGAATGGGCAACGATGTAAATTTTATTATAGAGGTTTGTGGGAAAGGGAGAAGGAAAGTGTTTCCTTTGATGCCAATTTTCATCCTAATTGACTTTGATGTATTAGGGTAAAGCTAAGTACCTTAAATTAGTGCTTATTGGGAGGCAACCCAATTTGTTTTTAGTTTTTCATGCATTTTTCATTTAGTTAGTTAGTTTTTCTAGGATAGTTGCTTTTATTTTAGTGTTTTTTGTTTTTGTTTTAGGTTCACCAATGAATGAGATCAAAGAGAGGCGAAAAATTCAAGAAAAAGGTGCAAGAAATGGAGACACGGGTGAAGACACGCCCGTGTTCTCACCCTTGTCCAGGTATGTCTTTTGTACTAGAGAGGTACACGGTCACATACACGCCCTAAAGTCCATCATGTTTATATATATGCTTTTGGACAGACTGATACACGGGCTGGGACATGCTCGTGTGGTAGACCGTGTTTAAATATATGAAATTGGACAGAAGGGTACACAGCCAGAAACACGCCCGTGTGGTTCCCCATATTTGCACCGATTATTTTTGACAGATAGTTATACAGGCACATACATGCCTGTGTTTCAAGCCGTGTATTATGAAAATCCCTAATTTATAGCGCAATACACCCGTGTTAAATATACATGCCTGTGTATCGCAGCATATTTTAAATAGAAAGTTAGGGATTTCAAAGTTATTTCTTCATGCCCATTCATTTTCTTTTCTTTCTCTTTACACCTAGCCGCCGAAAATCACATTCCGATCACCACTTCGGCCGTTCCTCACCGATTTCTTATGATTTTATCTTCTCTTGTACCGATTCTTCGCCAAATATGTCTGCTCCGCTTGCCAAGCGAACCAAACATTGCACCCAACGAAACCTCCCTTCTTCCTCGTGCCCTTTGCGCGTGCCTCGAGCGGACCCGCCACCTCAGGCTGCCTCGTCATTGACCGGTGGTTCTACTCTCCACCCTCTACTCCGGTTCACTAATATATGAACTCAAAGTAAACACACTTATAACTCTTCATATTGAGCCTAATTGCTATCCTAGTCAATTTGATTTAGAAAAAATAGGATTATGGCCTAAAATTCATAGGCAATTGAACCATGAGGGATGGAAGAGCATGATTAAGATTATGGACCCCTGTTATACCGAATTGCTAGTCGAATTTCTTGCCTCTTTCTCTTTGAACAAAAAAGGTTATGATTATGATAAACCAGGGGTAATTCAGTTTAGATTGGGGGGTAAGCAATTTGCAGTATTTATATCTGAGTTTGGAGTTGCATTAGGATTATATCGAGAGGTGTTTGTTGGGATAGAGTTATATCAAAACTCCTTGTCGCATGGCTCTAGGTCTCGTGCGAGAGCTTTTTGGCGTTTGCATGCTCGACCTGAGTTTAGGGACTATTACGAGCTGACTAGTCTAAGAGTACCTATCTCATATCCCCGGTGTTGCATATTTTACATAGGATTATTGCTCACATGATTTATGGACATCGTGAGAGCACAGGAGTAGTGACGATACGGGATATTTTTTATTTATCGTGCTTAATGTCCTTGGATACATGTAATTTGGCATATGGGTTTGCGACTTATTATGACATTATGTCAAATAAGTCTCATGGAGCATTGTGTTGAGGTAGTTATATTACTAGGTTGGCTAAGAACCTAGGTATGTTTACTAAGTTACAAGACTTGACTAAGAGTGGCTACATGATTGCTCTTGATATGAACACCTTTCGTTCAATGCACCTCGTGGAAAAGAGGGGTGATGAGTATGTTTTGATAGATGGAGCTCCTCTGGTTAACAAGATACCGGGTATGGGAGAAGGTCCTCTTGATGCTCCTATTCCTCATGCTCATGCTACTGATCTGTGGGCGAGAGTTGAGGCAATACAGCAACGTCATGAGATTATGCTTCGCCATTTACATTCTCAATTAGAGTGGCAGCAGCAGTGCATTATTATGATGATGAGTGATAGGGGCTTACAGGTGCCTCGTATGTCTCCAGCTCCTGCCATTTTCTTCTCATCGACTTCAGATTCTATAAAGCCACAGTCCTCTTTTACACCTTAGGCTAATGATGCAGATTTAGATGCTGATATTGAGGTTGATGATGATGCTGAGGATGATAAGGATGACGATGATGACGACGCAAATGATGACCTTGATGACTGATTTTTTCTTTTCTGTTTTAATTTTTTGTTTTGACTATTATTTTTCTGTTTATTTGGATGATGTACTTATGGATATTGGTTATGTTATTATTTTGTGTTTTTTTTATTTTATTTATTTTGTTTCAGTTTTTCTTTCGTTTGATTATCCATTCCTTCATTTCGTCAGATCAATCATACGTTTCAATTCAGTGGAGTAATAGTTCTTTCTATCCTCTATTTATTTATTTTTCCACACTGGGGATAATGTGTTGGTTAAGTGTGGGGAGGGAGTAATTTAAAAATTTTTGTTTTGTTTAGTTTGTCATGCTTAAGTATTTGATTGTTCTTATTACTTTGATGAACTTCATTCAAATGATTTGGTTTCTTTGCATAATTGATATATTCTCTAATTAATGTTTAGCTTGTGATTTTTAAACTTAGGTGATAATTTGAGGGTTAAGGAATTTTTAATTTTTAATGGACTTAATGCTAATTCATCTTGGTTATGATCAAGACTGATAAATTGATGTTTAGTATTATAGACCATGTCTTGTGTAATTTGGGCAAGATGGAGTAGTACACGCACTTGCTTAATTTATTCAGAAAAAAAAAGAGAGAAATTTTTTGTTTGTAATTTTGTGAGATGGAGCATAAAATGCACTCACTCAATTAATGCATTCAATTTAAATATATATATATATAAAAGAAAATTTGTATGAGATGAAGCATAAAACGCACTCATGAAAAAATAAAAATGAAAAAAAAATGATGAGATTAATGGTTGACATTATTTAGATGTTAATTTGTGAAATTTTTAATTGTAATTAAGGGGATGACTCTTCACTTGGTAATTTGTTATATCCTTTGATTTTTAAGTTATCGTTTAGACTTTTGAGTTATAAGTTTTATATTAAATGGAGAATGTGTTAAATGTACAAGTGAAAGTAGTTATTGAGTTTTGTTCATTTTAGTGATAAGATGTTGAGTGAGTAATTTTACTTGAGGACAAGCAAATACTTAAGTGTTGGAGAATTTAATTAGTGTATATTTTGTTATATTTTAGGTAGATAATTTGTATTAATTTTGAGTTTAATTATATTAATTTATATTTAGGTAGGTTATTTATACTTATTTTACTTTTCTAAGTCATTAATCAAATTTTGATATGGATTAGTCAAAGATTTGGAGCATTAGAAGTTAATTTTTGAAGATATTGTCGACACAGGCAAAAACACATCCATATGCTTGCCCGTGTAGTGTTCTGGACTAAAAGAGGCTACTAAACACGGTTAAAGATATAGCTATGTGCTGGGCCGTGTAGTTTTCTAGATGATTGTGTCAGGCCGTGTAGTTTTCTAGATGATTGTGTCAGGCCGTATACTTCGCTGTCAAATTTACTTATTTGAGACACGGTTTGAGACATGGCAGTGTAAGCGTCCGGATATTGCACATAAGAGAGACACGGGCATGTATAAATTGAACATGGTCGTGTATGCGGAAGAGTCAGGATTCAATTGACTTCTTTGGATGCTAATCTGAGGGGAATTGGAGGAATACTATAAAAAGAATAAGAGATCTCATATTTAGAGGACTTTTGACAGAAAAAGGAGAACCTATTAGGGTATTATCGAGGATCGAGATTGGAGATCGAAGATTCGAGATATTAAAAGATTGAATTTCTTTTCTTCTTCTTAATTCTTATAATTGGTGATGGAATTCTTTTACTTATTTTCAGAGTTTAGTTTAATTATGTTAGGCTAGGTTTTTATTCATTAGGGGATTAAGGATCCGAACATGAATTAGTTAATTTTCCTTTTCAATAAATTCTTTATTCATGCAAAATTGTATTTTTTGAGATTAATACTTGTTTGTGTTTGGCCAACATTAACATGATTTCAATTGAGATTATGCATTGAGAGATGATAGTTTTGATAGAACTATAAACATAAATTAAGTTGATTCAGTGTTAGAGATAAATTAAATTGATTTAATTCCATAAGAGTTGAGATTAAACTTTATGATTTAATTAATTTAATTGGGTTGTATAATCTTGATTAAAGATTATAAAGTAGGTTAATTAGTCTTGAGAAAGGTAATTACAACATTAGATAATTTGGAATTTGCATGAATAATTAGATTAAGGGAAGGGAATTAGCTAATAAGTGTAAGGTGAATTAAATTCTTAATGGTTGTTTTAGATTTGGTTAATTGATTTCAAAAATTAGGGTTTATATTTTTATTTAAGTTTTAATTAGTTATAGTTAAATTGATCATTATATTTGCAAGCTTTCAATAATTAGAGATAAAT
>CATIWO010035702.1:0-12704 GCA_949673435.1 Macaranga tanarius
ATTGCATCTCTTCCATTAATAATAGAAATAAAAAGGAAGACAGGTTCTACCAAATTTTTTTGTTCAAGTGTGAAGAAGTTTGAATTTTTTTAAGTAGGGTATCGAGTTCAAATTTTATACATGGAAAAAATAAATATTTAGTGAATTTTATCTCTCTTATGGGTCCACTTGATTTGACTCTAAATTAATTGAAGTTCTTATGGCAACCAAATATTTGGAAACATAGAGCATCTAATGAAAAAAATATATATATATCAAAAAGTCAAATGCATAAGAAAAAAAATACTGGATATCCGGAACATCATATAGAGAAAAAAAAAAAGACAGGTTCCATCATCCCCAGATTTATGCTTGACTTTAATTTAGAGAAACCAAAAACCATAACAGTAAAAAAGCACAGTGTTGACACTTAAGTTGACCCGGTCCAAAACTATAAAAAACCCTATGATGATCATCATTTTATTAATCTCATGAGATTTGTTGTTGTAAAAGGAAATGTAGAAAGATTTTGGAGAGCTTTTGAAATGCAAGATAATTGTGCTAAAAAAAAGTAAATAAATAATAAATTTTATAGTTTTTGCACTTAAAATATCATTTTTAGGGATTAAATTGTAGTTTATTATTTTTTTCTTACAAAAAAAGGAAGTTAAAAAGAAGTTGAAGGATTAAATGGGTAATTTTGTAAAATTTCTACCCACTTCTAGTCGATACACATGCACACGTTCACCTTTTTGTTTGGATTTGATTTTTTTTCGAATTTTGAGGGATTAGTGGGATTAAGGGTTTTTTTTTTTATTGATTGTCCTTTTGTTGATTGTCCAATTACCTACATTCCTATATAAATATTAAGAGCCTATTTGGCTAAACTATTGCCATTATTGGTAGCCCATAGCTAACTGATACTAAAGTTTAGATCTTTTTGCAAGTAATTTTGATGAGAAACTGAAAATTGAAGATTTTTATAGTGTGTTGTGGAGAGTGATATCAGAAGAAGCAGGAAAGAGAGCTTCTTTGAGAAGCTGAGAGTGTGCAAGTGTAACCGTTTTGAGTTGGTTTGTTTTTAAACGGTTATAACTTGCGACGTCGAAGATTCATGATTCTTTAGGGGTCGTTTCAGGGGTTAAATGCAACGGTGGTTACCTAACTTCATATTTATTACAGTTTGGGTATTAAACTTCAATTTGTTTATTTTTGGTGACCTAACTTTAATTTTGTTTTAAAAAGAGTACTATTAAAAATTTTTAATCCTCTAAATTTTCTTCAAAATCATTTTAATCCTTCAATCTCTTTATTTTTTCAATTTAGTCCAAAAGTTATAAAAAATTTAGAAGTTTACCTTCTCCTAGCCTATGTTACTACTCAGAATGAGTCTGGTCTTATTAGGTAGAATCAAAATAATTTTCAAATTTGCTCATATTTTTTAAAAAATGTATAAAAAATATAGATTTATTTGTAAAAAAATCTTAAATTCTGGATCAAAATAGTAATTTTGGATTGTTAAGGTACCAAAAGTTTTTGTGAGTCACTATTGTGAAACTAAATAAAAGTATGGTATCTAAACAGATACAAATTAAAGTTTGGTGATCAAATTGAAATAAAACTAAAGTTCGGTACCCTCTCGAGTATTTGACCCGTCGTTTCAGCTTATTTTAGAAGCCATTGGCTAGACTAGACTTCTGTGGAGCTGGACTGGGCTTGATTAACTGCTAAAATGTGAGATTGGGATTGGATCCTGTTGACGATTCCGCAAGTATACGGGTCACACAAGTAATATAGTAGTGAGTTAAGTATCGATCCCTCGAAGATTGAAGAGTCTATCCGCCTATTAATTCTATTTAATCTTGTTTAAAGCTACGAATTAATTGCAAATTTTAAAGAACAAAAGAAATTAGATTTAAACTAGCCACTAATAACAAAGCAAGCAATTGTAAAACTAAGCAACTAACAATGGTTGAAGTTTTGCTAAGAATTAATCCTCTTCACCATCATCAAGCATTTAAAATTCAATATACCTAATTAATCAATGCATACTCAGATTTATCTCAAGCACTAATCAATCTTTCTCAAGCATCAATTAGCTAAATTTCAAAGCATAAATGGATAGACTCTCATCATAATCCATACACACCTTGACATCAACCACAAATTTTCAGCATAACCCAAAGAGATTTAATTAATTCAGCTATTTCCAGTCATGAATCAATCAAATTTGTGTTTATAGATCTATTAAAAATATTATTTCTCAATGTATAAAGCTAATTAAAATTAAGTTATTGGTGCATGAAGCATAATAAACACAATATGTATTAAATTAATGGGTAAATAAAATCCAAATACTTGAATCAAATGAGATTCATGATTCTTGGCAAATAAGAATTTAGCCTAACATAATAATATTCAACATTAACATCAAACTCTTAAAGGAAAAAAACACATGCTTTAATTACAAGAAAAAAAAATAAGAAAAGGAGAAAAATTTAGTTATGGTGATGATTGGTGACTCTTTATTTTTCTCTTCTTTTCTTGCTCTTGGAGATGATATTTTTCCTCTTTCTAAAGATCTCTGGATTGTTCTCCCAAATGGGTATATTGTATATATATATATATATATATATATATATATATATATATATATATATATATATATATATATATTCTTCTAGAACAATCTCAAAATATTCCTTTAAAATTGCTTGTACTTAGTCCCCACGTCAATATTTGACAGTTGGCATTGGGTTGCTGGAGATCTCCAGGCTTTGGATATCTCCACAAAATGCTTGGTGACGAGGCTATCACGATCTCCAGAGCTTAGCTGTGACACCCCTCCCTACCGGCACTCATGTAGGATAGATTTACAACCCAGACTATCCATCACGGAGTATCAATGTGGAAAGGTATCACTTCTATAAAGTACCTAATAAACTATCCAAATTGACTGGTTTAATAAACAGGTTAATAATATGTATATCGCTCGAATTATATGATAATATTATTTACTGAGGTTGTTTGCTTAATAATATTACAAAATAATATATAGTTAATATTCTCCAAACAATACAAGGATAGATAGCAAGATTATATATATACAATCTAACCAATAAAATATTGATACTGGAAAACATAATATACATACATATACAAAATAATATACAAGATCAGTGTTTAGCGGTGAGGGGAGAAAACTAGAGAAAAAGGGCTAACAAAAATATATACAACAATATACATCATAAGGATCTAAAGCCCTAACAAAACTCTAGAGAAGGTAGTCTACTACCCTAGGATGTGCTACCCATATATTTACCCAAAAATAGTAGCAACAAATCCTAAGCTCAACCCTCTACCAGCAAAAAGTGCATATCGTCAGTAGTGTCTGTGATAGTTAAGTCCAAGTCATAGTGACTCGGACTCCAACCTGTGTCTTATAGGGCATAGGCAACAGAAATGACTGTCAGACAACCGTTCGAAAAGTCATTTCTGATAATACTAGTGCAGTAGTTAGTGGCTATGGGGTCTACATAAACTCGAAAAGATAGCTCAGTATTGGGATCGTATCTAATATAGTACAAGACCATCATCTCATCTCTATGTACATCAAGAGACTAGGCTACCCACATGATCGCCATTATTCTATACATATTTGTACAATAGCTAAGCTGAAATAAAATAATTTTACAAAAGAGAGTGGTGAGTATTTCTATGTGAAACACTTAGTGAATGAACTAAATTAAATACTCTCAATAACTAAAATAATAACATTTCAAATGACAATAAAGGTTATATAAAATCAATTAACATAAACAGTTTAACATTAACTGTAAATCAAAGAGTCAAACAATAAATATTCAAATCATATGAATCAAATCACATTGATTCCTTTAAGTAATATAATCAAATCACAACTGACTCTTAATAACAGTATATAATCAGATTGTTGTCAATGTAGTGGGTACCAATCAGCACATTGAAGGTTCGGGCCAGGTATGCATACCATAATCATAAATCACATAAGTAGTAAAAAAGGCTTATCACTGTATCCCAGATATAGGAAATAATATGAGTTGTTGTGCTCCAGACACAGTCTTACATCTCATTGAATCCTGTCGTACCCCGGGTATAGTCTTACTGCAATTCTTTAAATATAAAATACTCAAATCATTCAAATATCATCATTTTTCAAATCAATCATGGTCACAGCCAAGCAAAACACTATAAACATATCTCACTATTTAAATTCAGTTCAGAAATAAGTTTTTCTTCTAAAACAGACTGAGAAAATGCTCAAAATCACACAGGGGTACCGCCTGATCAGCGGAGGGGCACCGCCCTCGGTCACAGAGGCGCCGGCCTACCTTGATAGAGGCACCGCCCTACCTTGATAGAGGCGCATGCCTCTGTGCTCTAGAGATGCCGCCTCTAGGGCCTCAATGGGCTGAGGCATCACCTTCTTTTCCAAAACCACAATTCAAATTTCAATTTTAAACAAAAACCGTCCGAAATCAATTTTATTCAAATATCAAAAAATTTAATCAAAACATTAAAACAATTAAAGAAAATTATGGGGTTTTAAAGTAAGGATTCCACTCACCTATATCGTTGTCTCCTCCCTCTTACTTCTAGCTCCTACGTTGCTTATAGATGAACAGACAAAACTCAGCTTCTTTTTCTCCTTTGCTTTTCTTTTCTTTCCTTTTAATTCTGGTACCAAATGGTACCAGACCTCTGTCTTCGCCCCCTTTGCCTTGCAGAGGATGGATGAGTCATCCTCACCTTTTCTCTACAAGCTGCACATCCCACGGTAATCATTTTTTTAAAATATTTCTCTCATTTGAGGAAATGGATAGTTAATATCCATTTACGAATAAGTCCTCGAACTTATTTATTTTCAATTAAGTCCTTCAATTAAACTTATTTTCTATACGATCTAGTCCTATTTAAATATAATATTAAATATTCGAGCACGGACCCGATAATTCTTACCACTTAGAAAATTTCATCCTCGAAATTAGAGAATGTTAATATCCTTAACTAGCTTGGGATATAAACAGTTGCGGGTACCGATGTCGCATGTCTTCCTCACATTCCCATATGGCTTCTTCACAAGGGTGATTTCCCCACAGTATTTTGACTAGTGGAATAATGTTGTTACGCAGTATCTTCTGATCTTTAGCTATGATCGATACCGGTTCTTCCTCGTAGCTCAAATTTTCCTTTAGTTCCACCGGTTGTTCCTGTAGTATGTGTGAAGGATCACTTCTATACCTTTTTAGCATCGATATGTGAAAAACATCATGGATTCCAGACAAATTTAGGGGTAGTGCTAATCGATAAGCTACTGGCCCAACACGCTCGATTATCTAGTACGATCCTATGAATCTTGGGTTTAGCTTGCTGTGTTTACCAAATCTCAACACTCCTTTCTACGGAGATATTTTCAGAAATACCATCTCTCCCACCTTATATTTGATGTCGGCTCGTTTCAAATTTGCATAACTTCTTTGTCTGTCCTAATCCGTTTCCAAGTTTATTTGAATTATATGAAGATTTTTCGTGGTCATCTGTACCAACTCTGATCCTAACAACTTCCTTTCTCCAGCTTCTTCCCAATATATGGGGGTTCTACATATCCTCCCATACAACGCTATAAATGGTGCCATCTTTATGCTACTCTGATAGCTATTGTTATAAGTAAATTCCATTAATTACATTTGTTTATCCCGATTACCTCTAAATTCTAACGCATTTACTTTAAGCATATCTTCTAAAATTTGATGGTATGTTCGGATTGACTGTCCATTTGAGGGTGAAAAATTGTACTAAATTTCAATTTAGTACCCAACGCTTCTTGCAGACTCGGTAAAAAATGTGAAGTAAATCTTGTATCTCGATCCGATATGATCAACATTGGAGCTCCATGTAATCTCACGATCTCATTTACATATAATTCTGCCAGCTTATTCAAATTATAGTTGGTTTTAACCGGTAAGAAATGTGCTAACTTCGTTAATCAATCCATAATCACCCAAACAACATCATATCCTTATTGGGTTCTTGGTAAACCTACCACAAAATCCATTGTGATATATTCCCATTTTCATTCAAGAATCGACAAGGATTGTAATAATCCTGCAGGATGTTTATGTTTGGCCTTCACTTGCTGACACGTCAAACACTTAGATACAAACTCTACGATATCGCCTTTTATTCCTTTCCACCAATAGTTTTCTTTCAACTTTCTATATATCTTCGTACTTTCTAGATGTATAGCATATATTGAATAATGTGCCTCTTCCATTATTCTAGCCTTAACTCTTTTACATTTGGCACAAACAGTCGGTTTCCAAACTTCAAAACTCCTTCTTCATTGCAACTCAATTCTTTCACCTTTCCATATTTAACATCCTTATGTAGCCTTTTTGCTTCCTCATCCGCTTGTTGTGCTGCCTCAATTCTTTCTATTAAGATTGGCCTCACCTTCAAAGTAGCTAATACTCCATTGGAGGAATCTATCTCGACTTCAACATTTAGCTTCCTCAATTCAATTAATAGTGGCATTCTAGCCGTATGGATATGATATAAATTTCCTCCTAATTTTTGGCTCAGTGCGTCCGCGACCATATTAGCTTTTCCTGGGTGATATTCTATCGTACAATCATAATCTTTTAAAAAACTCCACCCAAAATCTTTGCCTTAAATTTAACTCATTCTGAGTTTAGATATACTTCAGACTTTTATCCGTGAATATTTAACAGGTAACCCCGTATAAATAATGTCTCTATATATTTAATCTGAACACTACTGCTGCCAATTCTAGGTCATGTGTGGGATAGTTCTGTTCATGCAGCCTTAATTGCCTTGATGCAAATGCTACAACCTTTCTATTTTGCATAAATACACAACTAAATCCTTGCTTTGAAGCATCACTATATACCACATAATGACTTCCTTCAATAGGTAATGCTAATATCGGTGCCGTAATCAATTTCTCCTTTAAAACTTTAAAACTTCATTGACATTCTGAACTCCACGCAAACTTAACATTCTTCCTTAGCAACTTTATCAACGGTGATGCAATAATCGAGAAATCTTATATGAATCGTCAATAGTAGCCTGCCAATCCTAAGAAACTTTGTATGTACGTTACATTTCTTGGTGGCTCCCAATTAACAATTGCGGCGATTTTACTAGGGTCCATGTACACTCCTTCAGCTGATATCACATGACCAAGAAATGTAATTTTATCTAACCAAAATTCACATTTACTAAACTTCGCGTAAAGCTGTTTAACTCTCAAAATCTCCAATATCATCCTCATGTGTTCTTTATATTCCTCTTTTAACTTCGAGTATACCAGAATGTCGTTAATGAATATGATCATAAATTTGTCCAGGTACGGTTTGAATACACAATTCATCAGGTCTATAAATGCAGCTAGGGCATTTATAAGTCCAAACGGCATAATGAGAAATTTGTAATGTCCATACCTCATTCTGAATACAGTCTTTGATATATCAGATTCCTTGATCCTCAACTGGTGATAACCAGACCGTAAATTAATCTTCAAAAACACCTTCGCCTCTTGTAGTTGATCAAATAAATCCTTTATCCTCGGTAAAGGATATTTGTTCCGGATTGTGACCTTATTCAGCTATTTATAATCTATATACAATCGAAGAGATCCATCCTTCTTTTTTACCAACAATATAGGTGCTCCTCAAGGTGAAAAACTCGATCGGATAAACCCCTTATCCAACAGCTCTTGCAATTGCATCTTCAGTTCCGCTGGAGTCATCCTATACGGTGATTGCGATATAAGAGTTGTTCTAGGTATGATTTCAATTTCAAACTCAATCTCCCTCTCTGTTGGTAATCCTGGCAAATCTTCAGGAAATACATCCTCAAACTCGTTTACTATCGGTAATTCTTTTAACTTCGCACCTTCTCTTCGTTCTTTGATTACTGAGCCTAGATAGGCTTTATATCCCTTTTTAAGATATTTCTCAACTTTCACCATTGAGATTATCTTAATATGAGTTTTCCTATCTCCTCTGAAAAATACTATCTTCGTCTCATCTTCTCCCTCTAATTCTACTTTCCTTTCAAAGCAATTTATATTGGCTCGATAATGGCTCAACCCATCCATTCCGAGTATAGCATCAAATTCATCAAGATGTAGGGGTATGAAATCCTATTTTATTTTACCCCATCAATTTCTCCCAAAATATTTCTACATACCTTACATACTACACGCATACCTATGGGCATACTCACTATTATAAATTCATTTAAATCATCCATTTTAAGTCTATCATATATCACAAAAGTTGACGATAAAAATGAAAATGTAGCACTAGGGTCAATAAGTATGTGTGCCAACTTACCCTTAATATGTGCCTTGCCTGCTATTACATCTAGAGACTTTTCTGCCTCCTTGTCCATAACAGCATAAACCCTTGCTTTCTGCACACCTTTAATTGCGGTACTTGGCTCTCCTGGTTAGTTTTGATGAGGCTCCTTTGCTTCTATTCCCCCTCCAGTTGTGTTCGTAGGTCTTCCTGCCCTGGTTACTCTCCCACCTTGCTCACTATGAGGATCAAACAAAGCTTGTACTAAAGGTTCTCCGGGTGGTGCTTTCATGCAGTTTCTAGTGTAATGTCCAATCTTGTTACATCAGAAACATCTAACTTCCAATGGACCATACCTTCCCAAATGATTCTTCTTACATATATTGCTGATTGTACTATGGCAATGCATCTTTTCCTTGCGTGCCGAATCCAATACTGACGGTCTCGCTAGTTGCCTAATCGACGCCTGACTCCCCTGAGGTCAGTTTCCACCTCCCGTCCTCACATTGCTTCTGGAATAAGGATAGAATCTCGATCGACAATCCTCATTCTTTCTCCATGGTTGTCACGATGACTCAGGTTGCTGATTCCTTCGGGGTTTGAGTCGAAGTTTTAAGTTATTTATTTAACTTTTCTTATTCCATTGCCTTCTTAACCTAGCCTCAAAAGGTAGTTTCAGCGTACAAATTCAGTTTTCCTCTCAAGGATATATACAAATCCTCTTGAAACTTCTCACTCTTTTTCTCTTCGGTGTGGTAGATATCCTTGGCATATTTGTATAGGTCTTCAAACTTATCCACATACTCTCTCACCATCATCAATCCTTTGCCATATTGATAAATATAGCCAAATTTTCCTTTCGATAATTTTCGGTTAGATATTCTTTGTAGAACTCATCTTGAAATACCTGCCAATTTAGAGCTTCTCCGTAGAGATTCCGAATTCGAGTTAACCAATCGTTAGCTTTATTAAACATCAATTTATAAATGTTGCTCATCTTTTCTTCATTAGTCAGTTGCAGAGTTGTAAAAGCTTTTTCCATAATTTTGATCCACTTGTCAGCCTGTCCTGAATCTAATGTACCATAGAAATCATACACTCCATATTTCTTTGTATGCTCAATTATATCTTCAGGCTTCTTATACATTTCCCTATCTCTTTTTACCATCGCTGTGGCCATAGTTTGCGCTAATTTTGTAGCATCCATATACATCATTGGTGGCACTAGGTTAACTTCATTTCCACGTACAGGCTGTTGTGGCTGTCCATTATGTGCTCACCTTGGTATGTTAAAATTTAGTATTGTCATCCTCGATGTCGAACTACCTTGCCCTCTCTCTGTACCACGTACATGCCCATCACTCCTTTCATTACTAATGGAGGCTTCTAATAGGGATCTATTCTGTGGTATATCTCCGCTTCTATTCATACTTTCTACCCTTTCCATTATACCCATTCTATCTGCCTAAGCACTTCGGCCTCTACCACGGCCTCTCGGTCTACCTTGAGCACCTAAACCACCTCCCCTAGTTTTTGCCATTACTTAACTTCCTGCAATTTAATATCAATTCATTCAGTACTTTTAAATCATCACATATCACATCATCAATCATCACTATTCATTCATTACGTAAATTTCTTCCAAATCTTAAATTTCATATCCTAAGCTTTAAAAGTCATTAAGAATACCATTTCCATAATCCAGGTATCAAAATTAACAATATTCTTAACCTTTTAGTCTAAACTTTCAAAGCCTAGGCTCTAATACCAAAAATTATGACACCCCTCCCCACCGGCACCCACGTAAGACAGATTTACAACCGGACTATCCATCACGGAGTATCAACGTGGAAAGGTATCACTTTTATGAAGTATCTAATAAACTATCCAGATTGACTGGTTTAATAAACGGGTTAATAACATGTATATCACTTGAATTATATGATAATATTATTTACTGAGGTTATTTGCTTAATAACATTATAAAATAATATATAGTTAATATTCTCCAAACAATATAAGGATAGATAGCAAGATTATACATATAAAATCTAACCAATAAAACACTGATACTGGAAAATATAATATACATACATATACAAAATAATATACAAGATCAGTGTTCAGTGGTAAGGGGAGAAAACTAGAGAAAAAGAGCTAATAAAAATATATAAAATAATATACATTATAAGGATCTAAAGCCCTAACAAAATTCTAGAGAAGGTAGTTTACTACCCTAGGATGTGCTACCCATATATTTACCCAAAAATAGTAGCAACAAATCCTAAAGCTCAACCCTCTACCGGTAAAAAATGCATATCGTCAGCAGCATCTGTAACAGCTAAGTCCAAGTTATAGTGACCCAGACTCTAACCTGTGTCTTATAGGCAATGGAAATGATTGTCAGACAACCGTCTGAAAAGTCATTCCTGATCGTACTAGTGCGGTAGTCAGTGGCTATGGGATCTACAGAAACTCGAAAAGATAGCTCAGCGTTGAGATCATGTCTAATATAGTACAAGATCATCGTCTCGTCTCCATGTACATCAAAAGACTATTCTACCCACATGATCGCCATTATTCTATATAGGTATGTACAATAGCTAAGCTGAAAATAAAATAATTTTACAAAAGAGAGTGGTAAATATTTCTATGTGAAACACTCAGTGAATGAACTAAATTAAACACTCTCGATAACTAAAATAATAACATTTCAAATGACAATAAAAGTTGTATAAAATCAATCAACATAAATAGTTTAACATTAATTGTAAATCAAAGAGTCAAATAACAAATATTCAAATCATATGAATCAAATCACATTGATTCCTTTAATCAATATAATCAAATCACAGCTGACTCTTAATAACAATATATAATCAGATTATTGTCAATGTGGTGGGTGCCAATCAGCACATTAAAGGTTCGGGCTAGATATGCATACCATAATTGTAAATCACATAAGTAGCCAAAAAGGCTTATTACTGTATCCCAAATACAGGAAATAACATGAGTTGTTATGCCCTGAACACAGTCTTACATCTCATTAAACCCTGTCGTACTCCGGGCACGGTCTTACTGCAATTCTTTAAATATCAAATACTCAAATCATTCAAGTATCATCATTTTTCAAATCAATCTTGGTCACAGCCAAGCAAAACACTATAAACATATCTCAATATTCAAATTCAGTTCAGAAATAAGTTTTTTTTTCTAAAACAGACTGAGAAAATGCTCAAAATCACACAGGGGCGCCGCCACCTCATTATAGAGGCTCACGCCTCTGTGCCTCAGAGGCGTCGCCCTCTCTTGACAGAGGTGCACGCCTCTGTGCTCTAAAGGCACCACCTCTAGGGCCTCAATAGGCTGAGGCATCGCCTTCTTTTCTAAAATCACAATTCAAATTTCAAATTTAAAC
Source organism: Macaranga tanarius (assembly GCA_949673435.1). Lineage (NCBI taxonomy): Eukaryota > Viridiplantae > Streptophyta > Magnoliopsida > Malpighiales > Euphorbiaceae > Macaranga > Macaranga tanarius. Next base: position 11,761 of record CATIWO010035702.1, read on the forward strand.
AAAAACCGTCTGAAATCAATTTTATTCAAATATCCAAAAATTTAATCAAAACATCAAAACAATTAAAGAAAATTATGGAGTTTTAAAGTAGGGATTCCACTCACCTATGTCGTTGTCTCCTTCCTCTTACTTTTAACTCCTATGTTTCTTTTTCCTTCTTTTTCTCCTTTGATTTTCTTTTCTTTCCTTTCAATTCTGGTACCAAATGGTACTAGACCTTTGTCTTCGCCCCCTTTGCCTTGCAGAGGATAGGTGAGTCATCCTCACATTTCTTCTGCAAGCTGCACGTCCCACAGTAATTATTTTTTAAAAAAATTTATCTCATTTGAGGAAATGGATGGTTAATGTCCATTTATAAGTAAGTCCTTATACTTAATTTTTTTTAATTAAGTCCTTCAATCAAACTTATTTTCTATACGATCTAGTCCTATCTAAATATAATATTAAATATTCAGGCACGGACCCGACATTGGCGACCATGACAGCCTCACTTTTGTTAGTATATTCGTGAAGCCTGCGATCTCCACAAGCTGGAGATCATGACTGCAAGTTCTAAAGATCTCATTTCTTGCGCTCGCCAAAACCCAATGATCTCCATAAGCTCAACTTCTTTTGTAATATTCGTGTCCTTTGACCGGATTAATTATTGTTAATGATAATTAAGGATTATTGATGATATTAAATTAGTATTTATTTGGTGTTATTGGTTATTAATTAGGAAAATAAATATGGAATTGATTTTCGTGTATTATGTTGAGGTAATTAGAGTGGATATTATTTATAAAGAAGTAAGCAATAATTGAATAAGAAATAAGGTTGGATGTTTTAAATGGATATATATATATATATTTATATGTTATTAGATGAAGTTTATAAGGATGAAATTGTAGAGAAAAAGAAATGACTTAAGTGTAATGAATGGAAATGAATGAATTGAGAAAGAA